>CAUYPK010162484.1:0-52790 GCA_963574355.1 Loris lydekkerianus | reverse complement strand
GGCAAACACGCGGCTCTCGAGCCGCATGCGGCTCCAACAAGGTAACAAAAAATACCTGACTGAGCGTGTTATATTATATGTTTAATATATTATTGTTAAAATTATATGCTTTTGTGTGAGTGTCTGTTTTGGCAGGTCACTGCGTGGTGTGGCTCTCTGACTCTCACAGTTTAAAATTTTGGCTCTTTGTGTTCGCCACCCCTGAAAACAGTTTCTCTAGAGACTCCTGCTGGATGCTACTTTGCTCTCAGAGTTGATGTGACTACTCAAAAGAGTCAAAAATCTGTATCTAAAGAAAATTCTATTAGGCACACATACATATCCACAGGTGGAATATTATGTGGCCATTTAAAAGAAAGGAATGGGGGAGTTTTTTGTATTGATCTGAAATGATCCTCAAGTTTAGTATGAAACAGAACTGGCAAGGTACGGACATCACGTAGAGTTCCCAACATTTACGTATATGTACACTTACTTGGGCACTCAGAGAAAAGTTCTGGGAAGGCTACAGAAGTAACTTTGGCAATCTCAGGAAGAGCAATTCAAAGCTTAAGGATGGAGGTGAAGGGAAATAGCTTTCCACTGTATATGCTTTTGAATTTTATACCATCTTATTCAAAATGTAAGAACACATAGAAGTATAAGTAAAAATGTTAAAAGTAGTTGCAATTGTGGGGTAATCCAATTTTTTCTATTAGGCATGTATATACTTTCTAATCTTCCCACAATAATTATGCATTATTTGTGTGGTGAAAAAAAGTAGATTTTAACATCCTGTGCTTTTTAGGTATTTTTAGAGATGGAGTCTAGTTATGTTTCTCAGGTGGCCACAAACTCTCGGGTTCAAGTGATCCTGCCACCTTAATTCTTATAGCTGGGACTATAAGCATATGCCACTGTACCCCAGCTAAATATTTTCCTAGGTCAGACCATTTAGAAAATGCTTTCCAGCCTGTGTGGTCCAGATTTTACTATACTTGTGGATAAAATGAAACAATCAGCAGATGAAGCTTACATCTGGAAGGATCCTGGCAGAAGAGGAAAAAAGAGCCTGACTCTTCTTGAAGAGCTGCCTGCCTCCCAGTCAACCTGCTCCAAGGACACTCTTAGGCCATTTTCCTGAGCTCCCTGGGGTGCGTACCTGACACTGTTGAGCACGGCCTTGTCCTTGGCAGGGGGCTTGGTGATGGGCCGCTTGGTGCTCACCACCTTCACAGGGTGCTGCTCCTTCCCGGCTTTGCTGTACTTGCTCTTGTCAAACTTGGGCTTCGGAACACCGTATTTCCTTAGGATCTGCAGAGCACAGTGGACAGGGGGTTCTCAGGCTCACCCTACAGGGCACCTTAAGCCCAGCACAGGCTTGGTGGGGAAGGAGCGGCTACCTGGGTGAGCTGGTCCTCCAGCACTTTTTTTGGAGGCCGGACATTGGTGAAGAAGAGGTGGAGAAGGTTGCCTGGGGTCTGGGAGTTGATCTGTTCTTTGCTAAGATAAATGTCAGAGACTCTGATGGGTTTTGCTGGTGTCAGGCTCAGCGTCTGCTCTGAATGGGCACAGCTCTTAAATATTTCCGTCAGAACCTCTCTGGCCCCCGGCACCAGCTTCTCTCCTATTACAGATGGAGGAAGGGCAAAACAATTCTGCTGTGAACACACTATGTCAGGACAAGCCCTGCAAGCATGTTATTTATTTTTTATAAACTTTTTATTTGTGAAAGGCGGCCATGGACTCTTAGCCCACCAAAGCCAGCCTCCCTCCTCTGGGCACACACCTCAGGCCCTCCCTGCTGTACAGTGCGGCCCCGTGAAGACGCTCTTCCCAGGGTATGTGAGCCATGTCGGAACCAGGCTATTCTCAGCTCTCACCCTTCCACTGGCCCCATGGAGAAGGCAGGCACGGGATAGTGCACCCCAGTATTTACCCTGGACCCTTACATCTGCAGGAAATAAACTTCCATTGGCTTGAGCCACTTCCCTCTAGGATCTATTTATTTCAGCAGTTTGGTCTATCCTAACTTCAGTAACATGTATGTGAAGGCCAACTCCAAAGGAACAAAAAGACAGACAACCAGAAAAGTACAAGGTGCTAAACAGGCTACTGCATTATTAAGAAACGGGTTTCAAAACTGGAGCAATGAACAGGTGCAAAAGGAAAGTTTTCTACCAGGGCTAGGCGTGGTGGCTCACGCCTGTAATGCTAGCATTCTATGAGACTGAGGCGGGTGGATTACCTGAGCTCACAGGTTCAAGACCAGCCTGAGCCAGAGGGAGACCTCGCCTCTAAAAATAGCTAGGCATTGTGGCGGGCACCTGTAGTCCCAGCTACTCAGGAGGCTGAGACAAGAGAATCTTTCTCTCTTTTTTTTTCTTTTCAGTTTTTGGCCAGGGCTGGGTTTGAACCCACCACGTCCAGTATAAGGGGCGGGAGCCCTACTCCTTGAGCCACAGACACTGCCCCAAGAGAATCTCTTGAGCCTAAGAATTGGAGATTGCTGTGAGCTATGATGCCATAGCACTCTATCAAGGGCGACAAAGTGAGACTCTGTCTCAAAAAAAAAAAAAAAAGAAAAGAAAGTTTTCTGTGATATAAGTATCCACAAGCACCAGAGAAAATATTTACTATTTCTGCCCCCAAGCAAGCACTCCACAGGTGCTCTTGCCTTTCCTGAGGGGCCAGTTAAAAACCTGTCTGTGAGCTCCTTGGGCTAAGGAACCCACCGCTGGCTTGTCACTGCCTTCTCCCTCCTGCCCATTCCTCACATTCCCTCTGACCCTCATCCTTCTCAGGGAGTCTGGCTCAGGCCAGGCCCTGCTGGCTGAAGAGGTGGCAAGTGTGTGGGAGAGGAGAGTTGAGCCCTCAAAGGTGACTCAGTGGAGCCCCAACTTAAAGGAATCTCATGTGCATGCAGGTGGCAACAACGGGACAAACACACACTTACCAAAGACCAAGTACCCTCTGGGAAGGCTTGACTGTGACATAATCAAACTAGATTCAGACCTGAAGTGCAAAAAGACTAGGAAAGCAATAATAATGGCCGCGAATGACCACAGGTTTCCCGTAAAGTATATGTTACACGCCTCCTCTACCGTCTGGGCAGCTGAGAACTGAGGGGGCAAAATAGACAGCGGACAGGGTGGGGATGGGGGACAGAGCCACGAAAGCCTTCCCTCAATCCAGGCAAGATTTAAGGTGACACCAAAAAATTCAGTCAGCAAGTAATTTTTTTTTTTTTTTCTTTGAGAGACAGTCTGGGTCGAGTGCTATGGCACCATAGCTCATAACAAACTCAACACTCTTGGGCTCAAGAGATCTCTTGCCTCAGCCTCCCAGGTAGCTGGGACTACAGGTGCCTGCCACAGTGCCCGGCTGATTTTAGAGATGGGGTCTTGCTCTTGCTCAGGCTGGTCTTGAACTCCTGAGCTCAAGGAATCTACCCCTATACCCTATCTCAGCCTGCCAGAGTGCTAGGATTACAGATGTGAGCCACTGTGCCTGGCCAAAGCAATATTTTAAAAAGTTCAACATAATGCAAAAGCGATTTATTTTATTTTATTTATTATCTTTTTATTTTTTGAGACACAGTCTCACTATGTTGCCCTGGGTAGAGTGCCATGTGTCACAGCTCGTAGCAACCTCTTGGGCTTAAGTGATTCTCTTGTCTCAGCCTCCAGAGTAGCTGGGACTACAGGCGCCTGCCACAACACTGCATTTTTTTCTTGCAGTTGTCATTGTTGATTTTAGCTGGCCTGGGCTGGGTTCAGACCCACCCACCTTGGTGTATATAGCTGACGCCCTACACACATAGCTACGGGCACTGACCTGCAAAAGCAACTTCTGATGAACAAAATATTAACAGTGCTGAGATAAGCTATATCAGAGCCCAAGGTAAAAGAAAAGATCAGTACTATTTATCCTGTCTTTATTTGGAATTTTAATACTTTGTTCATCATGGGTATTTTCCATTAATTTAGACTTTAAAAATACTGAATTAAAATATTATTTATCTTCCTGAGGTTTCCTTTTTTTTTTTTGAGACAGTCGTACTTTGTCATCAATGGTAGAGTGCCGTGGCATCACAGCTCATAGCAATCTCAAACTCTTGGGCTCAAGTGATCCACTTGCCTCAGGTTTTCATTTTTAGTAGAGAAAGGGTCTCGCTCTTGCTCAGGCTGGTCTCGAACTCATGAGCTCAAGCCATCCACCCGCCTCAGCCTCACAGAGTGCTAGGATTACAGGTGTGAGCCACAGTGCCCAGACTTTTTTTTTCATTTCTGTGCTGAGGACCTCACTTATCTTACCCTGATCCCAGATCTGAGGGAATGTTTCCAAATTTCATGATTGGGGGTAATAATTTGAAACAGTAAACTCCCTCCTCAATGTACAATTTTTGTATTGGAAAACACAAAACAACTTAATAACTCTATTATGAAATTTCAAACTATTAATTTTTAAAAAGTGACATAATTAGAAATTCTGAGAAAGACTTATATAAAATAAAAAGAATGACATGTAGAACTGTTGTTAATTATAAAAAGAAAAACTCCTTCTGTTTCTAAAGTGAAGCTTGAGGTGAGATTGGCCTTAGACGGGAGCCTTCTGCTAGACTCAGCTTTCTGGGTCCTGGATAGACACTTGGTATTATATGAAAGCAGACAGGATCCACCCCACAAAACCCCCACCAGGATGACAAGAGGGATGGAAACTAGGACTTTTGTGGAAAAAGGAATAGAACTGTTTCTTTTTTTAAGGAACAAGGTGAGGCATTAGCTGTCCTCAAACATATGGACAAATAATTACCAGCAATGTACATGGTACATCATTCCAGCTACACGAGACAGAACAAAATAGATACACTTGAACTTGAACAAGGGGCAGCCTGGCTACACCAAAAAAAAAAAAAAGACTTGAATGCAAGCCCTCAGCTGAACATTCCAGGCTATCTCCAGCTGAAACACAGCAGGTCTACAGCTGGGAGAGGGTCCAGAATGTTCTCTTTATATCATATGAACATGTAGTCAGCCACTGTTGGTAAACAATCAGCCTCTTGTCCCACCACTCCCTGAATCATTTTCAAAATCTTTAACTCCAGGAATGGCTGCAAGTTCCTCTTTGATGCTAGATGTTAAAAATAGGGGAAATTGGAGGCAGGGGAGAGATTTCACTCAATTTTTTTTCTGTAAGTCTAAAACAGCTACAAAAAGCCTATTAATAAAAAAAAATCCATAACCCACCTTTAATTGACTTATCATTAAAATAATCTTCTAACCCTGGGCTCCCTTGAGTGTCAAACAAACTCTGATTTACTACAGATACGGTTAGAATCTCTTCTGTTGACATTTCCATCAGTTCATCGTCACCATCCAAACTTGACAAACCAATCAAATCATTATTATTAAATAAACTGGCTCGAATTTTCTCAATTTTGGCTCGAGATCTGATCTGTGTGAACAAAGAAAAGGGCCAGGATTAAATGAAGTGACCAGTCATTCACATGAGTGAACTTTCCCCCTACCTCCCTTCCCTGAAAACCTCTGCCTCTCGGGAGCTGTGGGAGCAGTCTGATGCAGGCAAGCTGGCCTTGCTGGGAAACTTTCCCTAAGTGCCAAACATGGTGCCTTTTAGGAGGATAACTCAACTGGGAATCTCTGTTGCTAAACCTGCCCAGGTCTGTGTCTTTACTCTGATGCCTGGCTCTGAGGAAGTCCTGGGGAAGGAGGCTAGTGGATTAAAAGAAGTGATTCCAGGGACGGAACCAACCACGTGACCCTTGGGCTCTCCTTTTAGAGAGTAAAGCAGTGCAATTCTCTGCACCGCACTTTTCTGTACGTATCAAATAAGGGAGAGGGGAGTTTGGACTTTTGAGTGTAGCTCCTGTTAGGCAAAGGTTCATGAAGACACTGGATTACTTTTTTTCTTTTCTGAGAGAGAGTCTCACTCTGTCACCCTGGGTAGAGTGCCATGGTGTCATAGCTCACAGCAACCTCCAACTCTTGGGCTCAAGCGATCCTCTTGCCTCAGCCTCTCAAGTATCTGGGACTACAGGCACCCACCACAACACCCAGTTATTTTTAGAGACAGGGTCTTGCCCTAGCTCAGGCTGGTCTTGAACTCCTGAGCTTAAGCAATCCACCCACCTGAGCCTCCCACAGTGCTAGGATTACAGGCATGAGCCACTGTGCCCAGCCTTGGATGCAGGATTTCTACATGAGGAGACACAAACATGTAGGATCTTAAGTGGGACTATGACTTGACGGCATGCTTGCCATCCAAAACTCAGAATCGCCTGGAACAAAGCAGTGCTACTGTTCTACTCAGTGAAGTCCCTCCTGCCACTGGCAATGCTAAAAACAACCCAAGGCCACTCTGGAATACCTGGGTGGGGCTGTGAGCTGGAACACATTTGGGAAAGGAAACCCACCTGGGAAGATCAGCTTCCTGAGCCCTGGGCTGGCCACATAGAGCAGTGACTGCATTAACTTCACAACATCGGGCATGATATCACTCTTAGATGTTACCTTCAACAGCCACCCTGTACACTTTCCAAAAGCTGCCCTGAGGAGCCCCTACGTGCTCTCACATTACTTAGTAGGAAATAACTAGGGAAGGTTTAAAGAGGCTTGGAAGATTCGAATTGGCTGCCAAAGCTTGAGAGCTGTTACCTCCACGACTGCAAAGCCTTTGATGGGGCGTGCTGTGAGGGGCTGGCCGTCCAGGGATGTCACGGTGTACATGGAGCCCATGTCTGATGCTGAGGCTGTCTCTGCATTGTCCAGTGGCTCCCCCAGGCTGCCCAGGCTGCCTAGGCTGCCGGTACTACATAGGGAGATGTCCAGGCTCTCCTGGCTGGATACCACATGGGGCTCCAGCAAGCCAGGAGGGATGGGTAGCTCTAGGCCTGAGGGCAGCGGGTCCACAGACAAGTCACTGACGGTCTGCGAGATGCCTTGGGAGCTGCAGATGGAGGCCTGGCTGGTGGAGGCAGATGCGCTGATGCTCATGGCGGGGGTCAGGCTGCTGGACGTGCTCACCTCCAGGCTGTCTGTGCCAGGGAAGGCCAGGGTCTTCTCTGGCTCAGCTTTCCCGTCACCACCCTCAGCCTTGTCTTTCGGCTTTTTGGGGTCTTCTTCCTGCAGTGGAATATAGATCTCATCTTTGAAGACCCCGCCGTGGGCATTGCAGGCCTTGCGAATGGCACCTCTGACAATGCCCTCGTCCAGGTGGGTGGGGATTCCGGAGATCACCAGCAAGCGGCTGTGGGCGGTGGGGCCCACCAGGGCCTGGCAGGCATCAGCGATGGCGTCACTCGTCACGCCCAGCCCCTGGGGGTCCTTCCTGGTGAGGTGCCGGAGGATGATGAGCAGGGTGAGTGCACGATGGAACCACAGCATGTCCTCGGGCTTGCTGCCCCCGATGCTGAGCACAGAGGCATCTGACTCCACTGTGCGGGGGGACTGGCGCTTCCCCGAGGAGGAGGCTTTTTCCCGCTTCATCTTGACTTTTTTCCTCTTGGACAGGAGGCTGGGGCTCTGCGGTGTCTGTCCTGGGGAGGACGAGGAGGAGGAGGACGAGTCACTGAGGTTAGGGGTGGTTGTTGAGGTCACCCCACTGGCTGTGACACTCATGTTGGTAGGCAGGGTTACTTCAGCTACTGCCAGGCACCCTTCCATCAGTGCGTGAAAATATGTAGAGAACCTGCCCTGGTCGCTGGCTGCTACCGCCCCAGCACCCCCACAGGTGCCTCCTGAGGCCCAGCTCTGAGTCTCCTCGTCATACAGCTTATGGAGCTCTGACTGCAAGGCCATCAGCATGGCCAGACAGGGGTTCAGCTGGAGGGCAATGGAGGAGGACAGGCCAGCTGGGTGCCTCCTCTGCTCCAGGGCATGCACCGTGCGTAGGAGCTCTGCCAGGAGATGGAAGACGAGCTCCTTCACGCAGGCCGCCATGTCTGTGGTCCACAGGAAGTTTCCTGAGGCAAATAGAAAATAACAGCAAGTACTCATGCACTGCTCCTCCTGTGCCAGGCACTGTTCTATGCCAGGCCCTGAAAACAACCCTGTGAATAGTTCCTACATAATACACCCCCATCTCACAGGTGAAGAAGCAGAGGCTCAGAGCTGAAGCACTGGCCAAAGGTCACACAGATGCCAGAGAGAGCACTGGCAGCCTGGCCCACAGGCTGTGGTGAGCCCGGTGTCCCCAGTGTCCCATGGCAGGGCTCAGGCAAAACATTGTTTTTTCTGTCATGAAAGGCTATCCAGAGAGTTGGGGGTAAGTAACTGGAACAGTGTTTCCTAAAGCACAGATGCTACCATGGGGAATACAAGGAAATTCAATTTTACCAAAGAGCACAGAAACACATCTGGAAACACTGTTCCTTTTTAACTCCTTTTAGTCCTGATTTTGCTAACAAAAAGCCTTACTTTGGGGCTGGTATACTCTAAACAGAGAGTGGCCCAGAGACCCTGGGCCTTTGACAAAGCAGCTACAGTTTTATAACAGCAACTATTTATTTTCCTTGTGCTTATTTTTATGGTTGTCTTTTAGTTATGCCAAGGGATATTAATTTTTCATTTAGAGTAGTGATATAAAGCTTTCCTTAAAAGTAAATTTAAGCTTAAAGATTACAACAGAAGCTATTAAATAAAAGCTGAAAGGCACAATTCATGGGTGTGCCCAAACCACATAAAGGTGGCAAGACAATGAAGTTCAGGAAATACTGTCAAGAATCGCAAGATAGGGCAGCATCTGTGGTTCAGTGGGTAGGGTGCCAGCCCCACATACTGAGGATGGCGGTTTGAACCCAGCCCCGGCCAAATTGCAACAACAAAAAAATAGCCAGGTGTTGTGGCAGGCGCCTCGCCTGTAGTCCTAGCTACTTGGGAGGCTGAGGCAAGAGAATTGCCTAAGTCCAGGAGTTGGAGGTTGCTGTGAGCTGTGACGCCACAGCACTCTACCAAGGGTGATAAAGTGAGGCTCTGTCTCTAAAAAAATAAAAATAATTAAAAAAAAATCACAAGATAGATTACATGTTTGTGCCAAGGTCCCCTTCATACCAGGTGTGTATCTTATATTCACATATTCATGTGACCTGGAACCGAGTGGAAGCAAGGAAAGCTCACGTATGTGAGAAGCTATCAGGGACCATGAACGTCCTGGGCCCTTGCCCATGGCATCCAGATGGGTCTAGTACAGGGCAAAGACCATTGATGGGGAGTCATGAGGGCCTGACTTACTAAGTCCTGCTCTCTCCAGAGTGATACTGTTCAAGAATTCTGATGTGAAATAAGCTTGTTATTGTCCTGGAATGTGGGGTGTCATAGAGGACAAGTGCCAATGCCCCTCTGTGCGCTGGGGTCCAGAGCTTAGATGCTAGAACTGCTCATGTTGCCTCCTTCCTTGTCCTTTCTTTAACATTTGACCTTCATGTAAGAGGGTGACCTTGGAGAGAATTCTTCTCCACAAAATTGTACACGGCGGTCCATGAACTTGGACTTGTTCCCAGGCAGTGGTTCCCTGCTTACTTCTCCCCCTACTAGGGGGTGTTTTAAATGATTTGACTTAGTTAACGCAAATTAAAGCTGGACAATTCACATCAAAATCCGGATTCTTGTTTTTTCTTGAAATAAGAAATTATAGCTCTAGTAGGATGGAGGCCACATTCTCATGTGGCTGTAGGCAAGGCCAGGAACTCACTGGCCATCTGACAGGGCACATGCCCTCAACTCGCCGAGGTTCCCCCAACCCAACTTCCTCCTTTATTTCTCTCTATGTGATCTGATTGAATTCTGAGGGAATCTGAGTTTGTAACATTTTTTTCCCTCTACCATTTCATTATGAAAACATTTAAAAATATAGAAAAGTTGAAGAAAGGAACCACCTAGATTCTACCATTAACATGTTGCTGTATTTGCTTTACTACATATTCTATTCATCCTTCTATCTATCCATAAATCTACTTTAGTTTTTGATTATTTCAAAATAATTTTGCAGGCATTGGCGTTTTATCCCTAAACACTTAAGCAGTCACATCATTAATTAAATTTCAGTGTTTATTTGGGAGGCTGAGGCAGGAGGATTGATTGAGGCCAAGAGCTCAAGACCAGCCTGGGCAAGAAAATAAGACCCCATCTCTACAAAAAATAAAAAAAAAAAAATAGCCGGGTGTAGTGGGTGCCTATAGTCCCGGCTACTTGAAAGGCTGAGGCAGGAGGATCATTTGCAGCAGGAGTTTGAAGTTGCTGTGAGCTCTGATGGTACCACTGAATGCTAGCCTCTGTTAGAGAGTGAAACCCTATCTCAAAAAAAGAAAAAAGAAAAAAGAAAGAAAGAAAAGAAAAATTAAAAAGAGTTAAATGTTTATTAGGTTTTTTTTTTTCTTTTGAGACTCCTAGACTCAGGGTATCCTTAATCCAAGTTCTTTCTTTAGGCATCATGACATCCCCCCATCCCTGCTCCCAGTCTAATCCCGAGGGGAGGAAAGCCTCACCTAGTAGCTCCACCACCTGTAGGAGGACAGATGTTGGGATAGTGTCAGGCTCATCTTCAGATTTCCCTTCCCCATCTTCTGATTTCCAGGACAGTAGCTGCTCCGCAAAAGCCATAGCCAGTGGGAACTCCAGGGGCAGAGAATGTAACACCAGCACAGCTCCGGGAGGTGGGGACACCCCTGGAAGAAGCACCCAAGAAGAAAGGGTGTGTGAGTTGTCATACCATGATGCAAATCAGCCCCCCAGGCCCTGCCAGATGTGCATGGAGAAGCAGCACCAGAACGCCCACCACGCATCTGCTCCAGGTGGAAGAAATGGAACTCCTCAGCCCTCCAGACGTTAGCTGCAGGGACAGGGGAGAGGGAGTCTACTTACGGGGGTGGCAATGAAACAAAGGGCAGCGATGGGAAGGAAAGGAAATCTCAGTCACTTCCACTGAGAAGGACAGATGCTCCCCATTCAGTTAAATACCAGCCACCATTGACCCAGAATGGGGACAATTAAGTCATACGTTAAAAGATGCTTCACTGGAGTAATTCTCAGCTTGATAAAGCAATGATCAGTCCTTCTGTATGGCTGAACTTATACAGTTCACCAGCAAGGTGTCCCCAAGACTAAAGGCACTACGAGGACCTTGCGGTTTGATTGCAGAATATTACTTTCTGCCATTGCTGTGGCCTCTATCTGACCAAAGCTGCATCCAGTGAGAGGTCCCTAAGCCTTTTCATCCTCACATCTTACCCTGCACAACTGGTCAGACATGAGCCAGAGCATCAGAGGCTTCAGACAGGCCAGGAGGAACTAGATGGACTTGTTCATTTTGGGGTAAATGTTAATATGGTGATAATTATGAAGTGATAGTTAAGACTGAGATCATCTGTTTTTAATATAAAGTTAAAAAAAACAGCTAATATCGGCAAAAAACTATGAAAAAGCAGTCTAATAAAAAGAGATCATAGAGTTGTGTAGCAATGACCAAATCACTTAGGCAATGCCTTTTAATTTATTCCCTAAAGATGGAATGTCCCTAAGGACTAGGGTTGTGGAGAAGCCAAGGCACATTTTTTTTTTTTGTCTGAGAATCCCAGTATTATAGAATCTCCACAGCTGACCACCTCCCTTCCATTGACAACCTCAAATTGACCTAATTTTCATAGACCAGACGAGCACTACATGTGCGTATCAGCACAGTAGGCCTAGTTCCTTATATTGACTACTTCTGTATGTTGACCAGTTTGTTACAGTCCCTTGGGTGGTCAACTTACAGAGGTTCTACTGTATATCTTCTGGCAAACATGTAACAGTCTTCTTGTGAAACCTGTCAAGCAGTGGCAGTGACTGTGATTTCCTTTCCTTCCTGTACATACTCAGAGGCAGCTGGCTTTGGTACATAAGAGGACAAGCAGCAACAGCGTCAGGGTTTACAGGGCAGACTAAAACTGTGAAGCCTCACAAAAGCTGCCTGGGAGGCGAGAGCAGTTAGGCTCCCACTTAGATGGAGAGCAGATGCCCACTGTGGTCAGGGCCAGGCCTTGAGGAACAGTGACTGGGATTATCACAGACAGATTCGGCCATCAGGCTGAGACTGTTCTGTGTAGATCACTCTCAAGAGTCAGCATCCCAACGCCCACTTATGAAAAGAAAGGAAAGCCCCACTGTGGTCTGGGGGACATCTTCTAGGCCTCCTGAATGTGAGGAACACTGCGACAAGCAGACCTCTTCTTTATCAACAGGAATTGGAACATACAAGGTAAAAAGTTATTTGAATCTTCAAAAAGAAGGTAAACAGAGAAAGATTCACAGTTATTCTTGTCAGCAAGAGCTGATGGAGACTCACCCAGTTTGATGTGTACCCTGTCTGTGGAGAGGACCACAGAGGGATACTGGTCTGCGGTGGGGGGAGGGGCGAGCCCAGTGTTGGCTGGGGATGCATCCCGAGGGTAGCAGGCAGCCTCAATGAGGTTCAGTTGGCCATTGCGCTTCACTTTGTGGCCAAGCCCATACACGAGCACCCGTGCCCATGGTGCCTTGTACAGAGAAGAGCTGAGGAGGAGGGATGGATGTTAATACAGAAGCCAGCTGCATACACCAGGACGAGGGAACAACATATTTTCCGCAGAGGAAGTTAAATGAAAACTGGGCAGAAGTCACTTCCACTACATTTTAGAAGATCATTCTTTATGGGGCAGCGCCTGTGACTCAGTGGGTAGGGCGCCAGCCCCATATACTGAGGGTGGCAGGTTCAAGCCCGGCCCCAGACAGCTAAAACAGCAGTGGCAACTGTAACAAAAAATAGCTGGGCATTGTGGTAGGTGCCTGTGGTCCCAGCTACTCCGGAGGCTGAGGCAAGAGAATCGCTTAAGCTCAAGAGTTGGAGGTTGCTGATATGACACCACAGCACTCTACCAAGGGCAATAGAGTGAGACTCTGTATCCAAAAAAGAAAAAAAAAAGATCATTCTTTATATATTTATTTACTTATTTATTTTTTGAGACAGAGTCTCAATATGTCACCCTGGATAGAGTGCCATGGCACCACAGCTCATAGCAATCTCAAACTGTTGGGCTTAAGCAATTCTCTTGCCTCAGCCTCCCAAGTAGCTGGGACTACAGGTGCCTGCCACAATGCCTGGCTATTTTTTGGTTGTAGTTGTTGTTTGGCAGTTCCATTGGACCCCACCAGCTCCTGGGTACGTGGCTGGTGCCCTAGCCATTAAGCTACAAGCGCCGAGCCTAATTTTTTTTTTTTTTTTTTTTGAGACAGAGTCTCACTTGGTGTTTGGTAGCGTGCCATGGCATCCAGCTCACAGCAACCTCAAACTCTTGGACTTAAGCAATTCTCTTGCCTCAGCCTCCCAAGTAGCTGGGACTACAGGCACCTGCCAAAACGCCCGGCTATTTTTCTGTTGCAGTTGTCATTGTTGCTTAGTTGGACTGGGCTGGGTTCGAACCTGCCAGCTTCGGTGTATGTGGCTGGCGCTGTAACCACTGTGCTATGGGCACTGAGCCAAGATCATTCTTTATAAAGACCAATTCCCCAAATGCAGAAATACAGAAAGAATCATAATCACCAGAATGCATTAGGTTTTTCTGTCCCCATCAGCATCTTTTTGAGAACAAGCAACTTACTCTTTGCGGAATCCAGACTGACTTTCTTTGCAAGACACAACAACGAAAGCTGCCCCAGGGAAATTAACATCCATATTGACTTTGGACTCAGTAATTGGGAACTCTTCAGAGGGGAACTGCTCTGGTGCTGTCTGCAAAGAGATGTTTAATAAGAAAAGCCAAGGACTAAATACAAGGGAAGCAAAGGGGATTTGCCACAGCGCATGATAGAGTCAGAGGACAGAAAAGCCCTCCAGAAGGAAGAAAGGTATAAATGAGACAAAGCAGAAGAGGTTTTAAGAAAAGGAAATGGCTGGGAAGAGGGGTTTGGGGGGAAAAAGGAGAGTCAATATTAGCAAACCAATAAGACTTCTAATTAAAAATGGTACCCACAGTTAAGGGACATTAGCTTTATAGATTTCTACCTGCAGGAAAGAGCAGATCTGTTTCGTCAGATCCAAAAGGCTCTCCTCGCCCTGGTGCAGGGATCGGGTGATGGCCACGTTGAGCCACTCTCTCACTGTCAGGGAGTTGCCCTGGTAAAAGAGGTCTGTGGCGGAACAGTTCTGGGAATGGATGCAGTGCTGCAGAGACTGTGCCAGGAGGATGGAGCTAGAGCTGATGGTGCCGTCTGGGGACAGAAAAGAAAGAGAAGTTGACAGGCATCAAAGCAGCAGTGGCTGGGAGAGTCTCAGTGACAGACTATGAATGACATGCCCAGACAACCTGGCCTGGCAGGGCTATCGGGATATGACATCTTGGATAACCCATAGGATCCAGAGATCAGTGGTCTCCCAATTTCTGCTTTCTTTCTTTTTATTTTTTTTGAGACAAAGTCTAACTCTGTCACCTTGGGCAGAGTGCCAAGACGTCACGGCTCACACCAACCTCAAACTCTTTGGCACAAATGATCCTCCTGCCTCAGCCTCCCTGTAACTAGGACTACAGGTGCCTGCCATAGCCCCTGGCTAGTTTTAGAGATGGGGTCTCGCTATTGTTCAGGCTGGTCTTAAACTCCTGAGCTCAAGCATCCACCTGCTTCAGCCTCCCACAGTGGTAGGATCACAGGTGTGAGCCATGGCACCAGGCCAATTTCTGTTTTCTTCTTTGTAGCAGAACTGTTTCCTAAAATAAAATCCTAAGTAGAGGCCAAGACTATGAAACATGGGGGGCTGCTTGGATTCAGGGCTTCCCAGAGACTATTTGGCTGCCCTGACCCACCCTAAGCAGCACCCTTGGAACAGCTCAGTTGCCTAAGTGCAGTCTGTAAAGGGACATGTTAGGTCACCAACACAAAGCTTCTTCCACAATGCTTTAAGCTTTCCATGTATGTTTCAGTTTCAGAGCTCTGAGTTCTTGGGGTGGGTTAGTGGATACCAGGCGCTCAAATTGGCCGGTGGAGATGTAGTGCACACGCATCAGCAGGGACCTCACAGCTGGGAGCCGAAAAGCGCAGCCCAAGGTCCAGTACAGTCTGCAGCCTGCCTCGCCTCTTGTTTCCATCTTAGTTGCTAGGAGATCAAAGGGAACAGGCTGGAGGCTGAGGCGCCAGGGAAAGACAGAAAGGGCCCTTATCTTAGACTGGGCTGCGGACAGACTCATCACTTGGCGCTCACCAGGAGAGCACATACAGCTTTACACCATGGGCACCCAGGTTGGCTCATTAAGACAGCTAGCTCCACCTCGCATCAGGTGAATGTAATATATCTGCTTTGCAGGAGTTTGATAACAGGAATGTTTCTCTTATTGTTGTTGTGTTTTTGTGTGTGTGTGTGTGTGTTTTTTTATAGAGATGGGGGTCTCACTTTCTTTCCCAGGCTGCTTTCAAACTCCTGGCCTGAAGTGCTCCTCCCACCTTGGTCTACCAAAGTGATGTGGTAACAGGCAAGAGCCACCATGCCTAGCCATGTTCCCTTCGTCCCAATACCTAATAGGATATCTATGGCAACAATACAGTGACCAGGTTTCATAATTAATACTTTATTTTCCTTGAAACATGATTAGCCTGGAAGCTCAATGAATGCTTAACTCAATAATGCCTAAGTGCACAATATCCTTATGTTTTCCAAAGACTGAGAAAGCACTGCCAAGGGAACCCTGGTCCCTTGGTGCAGTGTCTCCACATCTGCCTACGTGAAGGGTACCCAAGTTTCCCCTCCTCCTTTTGTGGGGGGCAGTATATACGCACAACACACGCTATGGGCCTGGTGCGGGGTCAGGGCTAGTCTATTCTGGCACTGAGTTCAGTGACAACAGCAAAGCCAAGTGTTACCTGGGAGGGGAGGAGCGAGGAGCTGATTGGACAGCAGCTGCAGGTGCTCCAGGGTGATGTCCCGGATGGCAGGGATGTGGAAGAGGCGGGTAAACAGGTGAGGCAACTTGGGGGCGAATATATTAAGCAGGGCCATGCGGCAGTACAGCCTGGCCAGCGCAGCCTCGCAGCGCAGCAGCTCTCTGCAAGGGAAAGGCAGGTGAGACGCACTGGGGCTCTGGCCCCCACCCCCAACCAGGCCACTCTGAAGGGAAAGGGCCGCACCTCAGACTTCTCCTCTGGCCCATGTTCTATGCCCCAAGTGAGTCTCTTGTGTTTTAAAGAAAAAGCCACAGAATTTAGTTATGCTGTTATGTCTGTTTTTTTCCCAACTCAAAAAGCACTGTGAAAAGAAATGAAAAGACTTGTCCAAGTACGTTCACAGCAGCACTATGTGAGACAGCCAAATAATGGGAACAACCCAAATGTTCATTAACTTACTGGTAAATCTATACAAGGGAATATGATCTGGCCATAAAAAGAATCAAGGACACCTTCCTCCATGTGGATGGACCTCAAAACATGCTGAGTGACAGAAGCCAGACACAAAAGGTCACATATCATATGACTCCATTTACAAAATCCACAGAGACAGGAAATAGATTGGTGGCGTCAGGAGCTGAGGGGACAGGAGAATGGAAAGTGACTGCCCTTGGTTACACTGCTACCAGTTTAGATCTCATGAAAATGTGGCAAAGAATGTCAGCACTATTACTAGGCATTGCTCATGGGAAAGATGACTAGATTGGCAAGCTGCACCTGTATATACTTCCAGAGTATAGTGACTCTTGTAGTTGGGTGTCTCTCTTACCAGAATTCCTGGAAAACTAGGTAAGTGGATTTGTCACAAGAGATACTGGCTTCACATGAATACCATGTGACAGCTATCCTTCACACCTGAGTAGCTGCTTGGGTGGGTGAGATCAGACGACAGCATGCAACTATGGTGTAGGTGACTGCAAGGCCTCTTGCTGAAGAAATGCTCATGATGTTGACTTTGTGCCACACCATGCTTCCTGGCCTGTACCTTGTCAAGTAAAGGTAATGTCAAGTGGAACCTATTCTGGGCTTGTGAATTTGAGTGCCTAACCGAACTGAATGCCGCCCAAATGCAGCAACACAATATTCACATGGAGATGGCAAGGGGACAGCTGGACACGTGCATCTGGGGTTCCAGGGAGAGATCAAGGCTGCAGGTTTATTCACATTGGTTCAAAATGGACAAAAAATGATGAGAAATTGTGATGGCTAATAGAGCAATAGCATGAAAAATAGATTATGGAAACTTTAATAGAGAACTCCAATTATTCTATTTTTCTTTGAATTGTTGCACAAACTTTTTTTGTTTTTTTGGCCTCAGATATCACTTAGGTATTTGCAAGAACTTTTAAAACTGAAAGGAAGAACTCACAAGAGAATTTGTAATGGTGGACATTTAAATTTCAGCCAACTAAGGGCAGGCACACGCCTACAGTGCCTTCTGTTCTCTTCCAGAATCCTACATGGTGCTAGGCACAAAGCAAGAACTCAAGCAATACCTACTCAGCTTAACAGAGGAATGACCTGGCTGCTCACACGATACCTGGACATCTTCTTAGCTTCTCTTGTTGCTTATCTTTCTTTCTTTTTTTCTTTGAGACAGAATCTCCCTCTGTCACCCTTGGTCGAGTACTGTGGCATCACAGCTCACAGCAACCTCAAACTCTTGGGCTCAAGATATCCTCTAACCTCAACCTCCCAAGTAGCTGGGACTACAGGCGCCTGCTACAACACCAGGCTACTTTTTCTATGTTTAGTACAGACAGGGTTTTGCTTTGCTCAGGCTGGTCTCAAACTCCTGATCTCAAGCAATCCACCTGCCTGGGCTGCCCAGAGTGCTAGGACTGCAGGCATGAACCACCGTGCCTGGCCTGCTTTACTCTTCTGAGCTTTTTTCACTCTTCAAACCTGTAGCTACCTCTGTCCACCCAGTTCATAGCACAATTCATGTCCCACCAGCCAGGTGATTCCAGATCCTCCAAATTTTCTTCCCAATGTCTGCAATTTTGCTATTATCTTTATTAGCTGCCTTCTTTCCTTCTAACTGTTATCTTCGAAGGAAAAGCCTTCTGGTCAAGGTTAAGTGGTACCCATGGTAAAATAGGGTTAAGTGGATTTCTGTGACCCATTAGAAAGAAAGGCTCGATTTTACCTGTGAATTTGAAGGTTGGTGTTGTCCAGTGTGACCAGCCCATTGGTGGCGGTCCTTCGGTAGCCTGCTGGGGGCCTTTCCAACATATCAATAGGGTACCAGTATCGCACCAGCACACCTTCGCTTCGGAGGTATGTTTCTACCTGCACCAATTCATTTACCTATAGTAGAAAAAGGAAATGTTCTCCTGAGTATGGTCTTTGTTTACCAAGTATAAGAGATTGTATATGTGTGAGTGTGTGTGTACATGTATTTTAAGTTCAGGCTTTTAGATATTAGGCTTATAATTTGCATCTAATTGCTATTTCATGGAGAAAATTAATGAGTTGAAAGAGAATTCACATTTTTGAAGCACACGTTACAAGTTTTTGAAGTATAAACTTGCTATATACTTTTCTGAGAAAATATCAATACAGTAAACATTAGGAATTATGGAGATATTAAATAAATTCTTAAAGATAAATGTTAATTAACTATATAATAAAAAGGCCAAATGCCAGTTATTTTTTGAAAACCTTCAAATCAATAAAAATTTAAAAAGTACAGATATATATCTCACCACACTTATCTATGCCATTGATTGAGTCTAAAAGTTCAAAGACATCTGCTCAGTACTGATAGTTTTAGTTTTTTTATACCAGATGGAAAATTTTAATTGATACAACAAATTAAAAAAGATCTTTAATATAATCATGAGTTGGCAATTTAAAGAGAATAGTGCTATATTTTAGGACACATCGTTCCCAGGTAAAACTTATGTTCATAATTTCTTAAAAGCAAGAAATTTATCTGATAGCTCTATTTTATTGCTAGGAAAATAAAAAATAAACTCATACGTAAGCATTCTGGATTCAAATACCGATGCAGTTTTTATTTAGAGATTACTATAATTTCTATTTTTCTAATTTTTACTTTCACACATTTCCACTGCTAAAAAATATTACCAATAGTGTCAGACATTTACATCTGAAGGCAGTGGGAGAGTAATAGTATTGCTAATATTATTGATGAAATTTTCTTTTTTTTTGGAGACAGAGCCTCAAGCTATTACCCCTAGTTAGAGTGCTGTGGCATCACAGCTCCCAGCAACCTCCAACTCCTGGGCTCAAGTGAGTCTTCTGCCTCCACCTCCCAAGTAGCTGGGACTACAGGCACCTGCCACAATGTTCTGCTATTTTTTTTTTTTTTTTTTGGTTGCAGCCATCACTGTTGTTTGGTGGGCCCAGGCTGGATTTGAACCTGCCAGCTCAGGTGTATGTGGCTGGTGCCTTAGCCACTTGAGCCACAGGCGCTGAGCCGGAATTTTCTTTTCTTTTTTTTGGGGGGGAGACAGAGCCTCAAGCTGTCACCCTGGGTAGAGTGCCGTGGCATCACAGCTCACAGCAACCTCAAACTCCTGGGCTTAAGCGATTCTCTTGCCTCAGGGACTGGGACTACAGGTACCCCCCATGACACCCGGCTATTTTTGTTGGTTGTAGTTGTTGTTGTTGTTTGGCAGACCCGGGCTGGATTCAAACCCACCAGTTCCGATATATGTGGCTGGTGCTTTAGCCACTTGAACTACAGGCACTGAGCCATGAATTTTCTTTTTGAAAATTCACCTCAGTAAACCTTCTAAAAAAATTAATGATTTAAATTAAGTTCTGAGGGGCCAGGCACAGTGGCTCATGCCTGTAATCCTAGCACTTTGGGAGGCCAAGGTGGGTGGATTGCCTGATCTCACAAGTTCAAGACCAGCATGAGCAAAAGGGAAACCCCATCTCTACTAAAAATAGAGGAAGGCGAGAAGAGGCAAGAAGATCGCTGAAGCAGAGGTTGTTGTGATCTATGATTCCACGGCACTTTACCTAGGGCGAGAGCTTGAGACTCTGTCTCAAAAAAAAAAAAAAAAAAAAAAAAAAAAATTAATTTCTGATAAAGTCCGTTGAAGATTTAATTTTTTTAGTTACAGAGTCTCACTTATCTAGGTAGAATACCGTGGCATCACAGCTCATAGCAACCTCCAGCTCCTGGGTTTAGGCAATTCTCTTTCCTCAGCCTCCTGAGTAGCTGGGACTACAGGTGCCCGCCACAATGCCCAGCTATTTTTTGTTGCAGTTTGGCTATGGCTGGGTTCGAACCCGCCACTCTCAGTATATGGGGCTTAAGATATAAAATTTTAAAAGGTAAATTTTTTTTTAATATTTTTTTTATTGTTAAATCATAGCTGTGTACATTAGCGCAATCACCTGTATTAAAAGGTAAATTTGAAAGCATTAATGGTGTCTAACATGATTTGTACCTCTCTCTAGATAGACATCAAGGTGTATTTCTAGTAATAGACAATTCATCAGACACTCTTAGGCTTGATCTATACTTTCACCAGTTTTTCTTGTATGGGAAACTTCTTCAATGCAAGGATATGCATGCAACCTTAGAATCACACAGTCATGACTTTCAGACAGGAGTCCATTTTTATTTATTTATTTATTTTAAGAGACAGAGTCTCACTTTATCGCCCTTGGTAGAGTGTTGTAATGTCATAGCTCACAGCAACCTCCAACTCCTGTGCTTAGGTGATTCTCTTGCCTCAGCCTCCCAAGTAGCTGGGACTACAGTTGCCCGCCACAATGCCTGGCTATTTTTTTTGTTGCAGTTTAGCTGGGGCCGGGTCCAAACACGCCACGCTTGGTATATGGGGCCCCCATCCTACTCACTGAGCCACAGGCACTGCCCAGGAGTTCATTTTCAAAAGAAAGCTTCAGCTTTTTTCTCTCTGCCTCCTGCTCCTTTTGTACTCCCACCCCTCCAAATCCTCACTGAACCCTATAAGAGAGCTTTGCAAAATGGAGAAACTATTGATCTAGTTTAATACACTTAATACACTCGTTTTACAGACAGGGAAACTGAGGCTGATAGAACCAGTGAGATGATGTAATCGAAATCACAGAACTACTCTGATTTGTGTCTACATAACCATCATGACAATGACAGATCATCCATTTACAAGGACAGTAGAAGAATTTTCCCTTGTAACTTGTGCAGATACAATGTAGGGACAGTTTGAACATGGATGACAGAAAATAATGACAGAGGTGGTGTGGTCTGGAGGAGCTGACAGCACTGAGACTTAAGACTTATCACCTATCACCAGCCCAGATCTGAGTCCATGAGACAATCTCAGGCCAGTCCTTTGGCACTACAGCACTACTGCTTGGTTTTTTTGTCCCTAATTCAAAGAGAAACCCATCTCAGGTGTGGAGGCTCACACCTATAATCCTAGCATTTTAGGAGGCAAGGCGGGTGGATTGCCTGAGCTCACAAGTTCAAGACCAGCCTGAGCCAGAGCAAGACCTTGTCTCTAAAAATATGTCTCTTGGGCCATATGGGCGTTGTGGTGGGCACCTGTAGTCCCAGCTACTTGAGAGACTGAGGCAAGAGAATTGCTTAAGCCCAAGAGTTTGAGGTTGCTGTGAGCTGTGATGCCACATCACTCTATGGAGGTTGACCTAGTGAGACTTTGTCTCAAAAAAAAAAAGAAAGAAAGAAAAAGAAACCCATCTGTATAATCACTTTTTACTTGGAGCCTGGACCTGAAAGCCTGAGTATACTCAGTATACAGAAAAGGGCTTAATAATCTGAACGGCTGTTCACTCACTGAATCAACATCTAAGACAACTCCATGAAGCCCAAAGGTTTTCAGCATCCCTCGGATGGCAAATTTTGGCAGAGCAGTTCCAACAGTACTGCTAGCTGCATTATTGCTGTCTGGAGAGCGGGTCACTACAGTGAGACCTGAAAAGGGTAGAGACAGAATCATTATTATCCTGTGCTCCTATACTTTAGGGCTGAAGTAGCTCTGAAGCCTTTAACAATACCCTTGGTTTTATTATAACCAAAAAGGAACCCAGCCTACTTTAGAAGGTAATACAACAAAATGTTGTAAAAACTCTTTAACAAGTCAAGAATAAAAAGACAAGCCAATTAAAAATGGGCAAAAGATTTGAGTGAACATTCATACAGAGAGAAATAAAAAGAACACAGGGAAAGATGTTCAACATCACTATTAGGGAAATGTAAATCAAAACCATAATGAGATACTACTTTATACCCACTAGAATAGCTAAGATTAAAAAGACAGATAATAACAAGTGTTAGCAAGGATGTTGGGAAACTGGAACCCTCATATATTGCTGTTGGGAATGTAAAGGGTGCAGTCATTTGGGAAAATAGTTTGGTAGTTCCTCAAAAAGTTAAACATGAAGTTGTCATATGACCAGCAATTCTACTCACATGTATGTGTGTGTATACATACATAGAGTATATACCAAGAAATATGAAAACATATCCACACAAAAACATGTATACAAATGTTCATAGCAGCAGTATTCATAAAAACCAAGAAGTAGAAACAAGTCAAATCTCTGTCAATAGATGAATGGATAAACAAATTGTGATATGTCTATACAATGGACTTATTTGGTGATTGAAAGAAATGAAGATGTGGATGAATCTTGAAAAAATTATGCTGAGTGAAAGAAGCCAGGCATAAAAGGCCACATCTTTTCATATAGGAGTTCATTTATATGAAATGTCCAGAACAGGAAAATCCAGAGAGAGAAAGCAGATTAGTGGGTCCCAGAGACTGGGAGGAAGAAATGGGGGGTGATGAGGTCGCAGGATTTCTTCACGGGGAATGAAAATGTTCCAGAATTAGAAGTGATAGTTGGATGGTTGCACAACTTTGTGAATATACTAAAAACCACTGAATTGTCTATTTTAAAAGAATATTTTAGGGTATGTAAATTATATCTCAAAAGAAGAAAACAAAAGAAAAGTAAATACATATTCCTTTCCTTGCCTACGATGTTCTGGTATTTTTGTCAAAGTCTTCTGGTAACTCTAAAAATGAGTGGCTTTAATTTCTATTTTTTGTGCTTTTCTGTATTTTCCTCATTTCTTCTAAATATGCAATAGATTTTTAAATCAAAAGAACATATTCTATTAAAATTCTAAAATGCCCAGTACAGCATGTCTATGTAGTTCATTACCTCAGAAGCCAAGACTAAGCCTGAGAAACCCATGTGGGGTCTGCAGCCCAGACTCTCCAGTGACTTGTGGGAAGTGGGAGGGGCTGAGAGAGGCCACAGGGTGCTCTATGGCTTCACATGGGAGAGCCTGGAAGAGGCCAAGCCACCTAGAGTCACCCTAGGAAAGCCACCAGCTGCTTAGCTCAGGTTTTGGAAAATGCAAGTTCTCATTTCATAGGAGATTTCTAAAATAAAGTAAACAGGAAAGCAAAACCTTTTCGAACTTTATCAATTGTGAACTTGTTTGCTTCGTCTTTAATGTCTTCGATGGTGGGGAGATAAAGGTCTCTTGGGATGCCACCATTCTCTTCGTAAAGAAATTCAACTGTCTGTCGGGCGATATCCACCATGCCTAAAAAATACAACAGCCTGGGTAACTCTCCAAAGAGCACATAATCATTAGGTCAAACATGACACTGACTTATATCTATCTAGAATAAAAAAAAAGAGACTCTTTCAAATACTGTTTAAGGGAGTACATAGCCTTTGGGGGAAGGTAATTATACATTTCTACCAAGTTGAAAATACTCAATGCACTACTTCTAGAAATGTCTCACATCTCTCCCACAGAAACACAAGCACTAGTGTGCATAGGTACAAAAAAATCACTGCAGCATTATTGGTAGATAACAACAAACAAATGGAAATAACCAAAGTACTCATCAATAGTGGAATGGCTAGAAATGATGGTACATTATTCTGCAATCATTTCATTTTAGTTAGATTAAAATAACTAAAGTCCAATGGAGATGAAGAAGAGAGAGAGGGTGATGTTCATTTCTTACTTTATACATTTTTTGTAATGTGTTTTTTTTTTTTTTTGAGACAGAGTCTCACATTGTTGCCCTTTGTAGAGTGCCATGGTGTCACGGCTCACAGCAACCGCAAACTCTTGGGCTTAAGCGATTCTCTTGCCTCAGCCTCCCAAGTAGCTGGGACTACAGGCACCCACCACAACACCCGGCTATTTTTTTGTTGCAGTTTGTCATTGTTGTTTAGCTGGCCTGGACTCGGTTTGAACCCGCCATCCTGGGTGTACATGGCTGACACCATAACCTCTGTGCTATGGCGCCAAGCCTGTGTTTGATTTTTTTTTTTTTTTTTGGAGACAGAGTCTCAAGCTGTTGCCCTGTGTAGAGTGCCATGGTATCATCAATAGTTCACAGTAACCTCCAACTCTTGGGCTCAAGTGATCCTCTTGCTTTAGTTTTTTCTATTTTTAGTAGAGACAGGGTCTTGATTTTTGCTCAGGCTAGTCTTGAACTCATGAGCTCAAGCAATCAGCCCATCCTCAGCCTCCCAGATTACAGGCATGAACCACTGTGCCCAGCCAAAGCGTTTGATTTTTACTGTAATAAGCACATGTTGCTTACTTGAGATCAGCAGAGAGCTACATTGGCTTTTTCTATCCTCTACAAGGATTTGCTCTGTTCTTCCTTCCCAGAGGGAGAACAGACCACTATTTTTGATAACTTCGGGCACTATTAATTCATAACCAAGAAAATAAATGTCCAAAGACCAGGAAATAAAGCACTGTGGACAGAAGAGTGAAGCAGGCACAACGTCTCCACTTGTTGTTGCTGTCCAGGACATTGTGGGTAGAAGAGCAGGTGTTGACAGGACCTGCTTTTACACAAAGCCTGACTCCATCCCACAAATCTACCTCTCTTTTACCCTTTTACTGGTCTTATTATAATGAAAAGGCATAGCCATTTTCTAGCACAGTATAAAGGGGGTTGCAATTAGAGAAAGATGTATTTGGAAGGAAGTGTCAAAGAGAATTAACAAAAAACTATGGCCTAATATTACAAGATTATGGAACAGTAATTTTTGCAATGTTTTCAAAAGCAATAGTTGGAATGAGAAAAAAAATACTGTTTAATAATCAGGGAACAGTAGGGAATGCCAATCAAACCTTCCAGAGTACAGGTTTCATATTCAAGATGAAGAAAACAGGCTGGGCGCAGTGGCTCATGCCTATAATTCTATTACTCTGGAAGGCCGAGCAGGAGGATTACTTGAGCTCAGGAGTTCAAGACCAGCCTGAGCAAGAGCAAGACCATCTGTCTCTATAAATAATAAGACTTCTAAGCTCAAAAATAATAATAATAAAGAAAAGTTATTTAAAGATTAGGAAAACGCAGAGACATTATGTCACTTTCTCAAGCCTGCAGAGCTGGTGAATGGTGCATCTGTGACTTTAGATATGGCTGTTAGCCACCAGAAGTTTCCCACTATAACCACTCCAGCTTCAGGATAGCAGCCCATTAATCCAGAACATTGAGTTAAATAAACAAGCAAATAAAAACCCAGCAATGAAAGCAAAAACTCCCAGAGCTCAAAAACGGACAGGTAGAAGACATTGGTAAGTCTGGTGCAACATAAGATGAGCCCCTCTTTCCTGTGATTTATGTCTTAATTTTCATCTGACTCATCTCTTTAAGTCATGAAGCTCCTTAGGAGAACAAAAAGCACCAGACCTAGTTGTAAAGCACCCTTTATCTGGTCCAGGCCCGATTTCCGCTCTGCTTCATTACGGAAGCGTCTTCGGATGGTAGGAAAAACCTTGGTCTCCCATGCTTTCACCAGCAGGGCGTAGTGGTCCTCCTAGAAGGAGAAGGAACCTTCATGAACAGAGAAGGAATGCCTCATGCGGGCATCACTCCTTCCCTAACTTACATACCTCGTCCTGAGGACTTCACCCACTCAAATGCCAGGAATAGAAACATGGATATGGACTCCTGTACTGGACACACCCTCAGACGCCAGAGGAGGAAACAGCTAGAATGGGGCAAGCTCTTCCTTTCCTTTTAAAGAAGCCATAGAAGCATTTTCACAGGATTCTGAACTTAGTGCCCAGTTACTATCAACCACCTCACTGCACCAACACCTACACCTCCACTGGGCAAAAGGGCCCAACCAATATCACTACTGATAAGGGTTTAAGAAAAAACGAACACTCCAGAGTCACTGTTCAAACACAATGACGTAACTGAAAGTGTAATGCACCCGCTTTGTACCCTGACATCACAGTCAGTCCTTGAGGCTTGTACCAGTCACCAGGGAGCTGAGTGAATGCAGCCAAACCCTAGCCTACACCTGCCGGCCTCTTACCTGTGGGATGTCATCATCGTCATCGTCATCACTTTCATCATCTGCAATGGGAGGCGGGTGAGGGTCTGGGCCGGAGGTGATGAAATTCTCATAGCTGAGCTCGACTTTGTAATGACAGGAGGTGTCACTATCATATTCTGTAATGACAAAACACAACGACAGTGATTTCTAAATAAGAGCAAATCAGAAAAATCATTAACTTCTCACCTTAAGACAAACTGGACTCTCTTATTTTCCATGATAGGAAGACTCCTAGTACACTGAGGAATTTTAAAGCAGGGTCAAGGAATAACTAATCATCTATAATTACCCTGAATCCTACATTTTTTATTTTTAAAGGCAGAGTCTCACTCTGTTGCCCTGGGTAGAGTGCCATTGGCATTTTAGCTCACGGCAACCTCAAACTCTTAGGCTGAAGCGATTCTCTTGCCTCAGCCTCCTGACTACAGGCGCCTGCTACAATGCTTGTTTTTCTTTTTGTTTTTTTTTTTTTAGAGATGGGTCTCACTCTTAACTCAGGCTAGTCTTGAACTTCTAAGCTTAAGCAATCCACCTGCCTCGGCCTCCCAGAGTGCTAGGATTATAGAGGTGAGCCACAATGCCCGGCCCCTATGCTTTTTAATAAGTATAATTCATTCGACTCAGAGAAGAATATCCTGAGAGTTCTTCACTATGAGAAAGAACTAAACAGACTCTTTTTTTTCTTTTTTCTTGAGACAAAGTCTCACTCTGATGCTCTGGCTAGAGTAGCATAGCTCACAGCAGCCTCAAACTCTTGGACTTAGGTGATCCTCTTGCTTCAGCCTCCTGAGCTACTGGCACTACAGATGCCTGCCATGACGCCCAGGTAGTTTTTTCTATTTTTTTTTTTTATTATTATTTTTATTTTTTGAGACAGAGTCTAACTTTACCACCCGAGTAGCGTGCCATGGCATCACAGCTCACAGAAACCTCAAACTCCTGGGCTCCCTCAATCCTCTTGCTCAACTTCTCAAGTAGCTGGGACTACAGGTGATTACACAACACCTGGTTATTTTGTTTTTAGAGACAGGGTCTCGCTCTTGCTCAGGCTGGTCTGGAACTCATGAGGCTCAAGCGATCCACTTGCCTAGGCCTCCCAGAGTGCTAGGATTACAGGCGTGAGCCACAGTACCCAGCCTATATTTTTGCTGTCTTTGTTATTTTATTTTTGTTTTTGCTCTGTGTTTCTGCTTAAAGAGTACTGTATTCTAAATTAATGGGACTGAAGACTGTCTCCATGTCTTACTTCGGTCATGATTATCTCAAAAGTCCCTCAGTTCCAGGTTGGACATTCAAGCTGAAAGGACCTATAAGGGTCAAAGTCCAACTACTTTATTTTACAAATGGATAAACTGAGAGATAGCCAGAGGACTTGCCCCAAATATTTCAAAGGACTAGGGATCCAGGTTCAGTTTGTGTGTGTGTGTGTGTGTGTGTGTGTGTGTGTGTGTGTGTGTGTGTGTGTATATATATATATATATATATTTTTTTTTTTTTTTTTTTTTTCCCCCAGACAGAGTCTCACTGTCACACCTTGGTAGAGTGATATGGCATCACAGCTCATAGCAATCTTAGACTCCTGGGCTCAAGCGATTCTCTTGCCTCAGCCTCCGAAGCAGCTGGGACTACAGGCCAGTTTTTTCTATTTTTAATAGAGAATGGGGTCTTGTTCTTGCTCAGGCTGGTCTCCAACTCCTGAGCTCAACCTGCTTCAGCCTCCCAGAATGCTAGGATTACAAGCTTGACCCACCACATTAGGCCCAAACAGAGTCTTAAAATAGTTTGCAAATCAGAATTCCATGGGCCAAATATAGCCTGTAAACATTTTTAGTTTAGCTAAGCTCACTTATAGTCAATTTTATTATAAATTATTTCAAATAATCAGAAAAGTTTTTTAGTGCACACCTATATACCCACCTGGATTTTATATTAGCATTTCATTATTGTTTGACTCAGTTTTTTTTTTTTTTTTTTGAGACAGAGTGTCACTATGTCACCCTCTGTAGAGTACTATGGCGTCACAGCTCACAGCAACCTCCAACTCTTGGGCATAAGCGATTCTTTTGCCTCAGCTTCCCAAGTAGCTGGGACTATAGGTGCTCGCCCCAATGCGCGACAATTTTTTTTTTTGTAGAGACAGAGTCTCACTTTATCACCCTCGGTAGAGTGCTGTGGCATCACACAGCTCACAGCAACCTCCAGTTCCTGGGCCTAGGTGATTCTCTTGTCTCAGCCTCCCAAGTAGCTGGGACTACAGGCACCCGCCACAATGCCCGGCTATTTTTTTGTTGTTGTTGCAGTTTGACAGGGGTCAAGTTTGAACTCGCCACCCTTGGTATATGGGGCTGGCGCCCTACTCACTGAGCCACAGATGCCACCCCCAGCTATTTTTGTTGTTGTTGTTTAGCTGGCCTGGGGCCAGGTTTGAACCTGCCACCCTTGGTGTATGTGGTTGGCACTGTAACCACTGTGCTGTGGGTACCCAGCCAGTTTGACTCAGGTTTAAAACAATTTGTGCAAATGAGTAACATTATAAAATGAGGAGGCTTCATATAAAATTATGGGATTTTTAACCGCCTTACACTCTTCAGCTGGTGCTGAGGAGCGGCAGGCTTCCTGTAAATCGGAATACAATTTCCAGTCCACCATGTTTTTTTCTCCTGCTCTCCATTTTCACCCAGCCTTGTACCCCATTAGCAATGGGCACTTGAGTTTGCAAACTGTAATTGAAACAAGGATGCCCAAGTTCAATGGTTAGATGGAATTCAAAGCATTCATGGTCTCAGGAAGTGGTGGGGTCCTAAGAGGAAGTGGCTTACGTTGCTGAGCGGTAGCCACAGCTGCAATCCGGCATGGTGGCCCATGGGTGCCTGGGTCTGATGCAATACTGGTGCCAGCATCGTTGTCGCTGTCAGATGCCATGGCAAATGGCAGGGCCTCAAAGTTAGCACTAATCTCTTCTGCCAAGTCAGTACACAGGTCGGCAGCGTTGCGGTGGGCCTGCCCTTCGGCATAGGCGAATGGGCGGGAGCCAAAGTTAGCTCGAGTTTTGGTGTTCTGGAAAGGAGATCAAATAAAGGATTTGGAAAGAATTAGGTTTATTTTTATTTATTTATTTTAACCTCCAAGGTACACTTCACTGAATATCAAATCAGAAGAAAAGCCTGAGGTGTGGGCTAGCACACAGCAGGCCTGGCCGTGCATGCTGGCACCTGCTGGCCTTCCTTCCCCTCACCTTGCGCTCTCATGCTCTATGCCACTCACACACAGGGACCCCTCTTGTTTCTGACACTATTCCTTCCTACTTGACACAACTTCATGTGCTGTTCTTGACACCTGGAACATTTTATTTTTCCTTCCTTCCTTCTTTCTTTTTTTCTTATTGTGATAAGAGTCTCACTTTGCTGCCCTCAGGAGAGTGCTGTGGCATTGCAGCTCACAGCAACCTCAAACTCTTGGACTTAGGTGTTTCTCTTGCCTCAGCCTTCCAAGTAGCTGGGACTACAGGCTCCCACCACAACGCCCAACTATTTTTAGAGGCAAGTTCTTGAACTCATGAGCTGGGGCAATCCACCCACCTCGGCCTCCCAGAGTGCTAGGATTACAGGCATGAGCTATCACGCCGGGCCCTGGAACATTCTTCCTTCCAACTCTGCCTTATTAAGACCAGTTAATATTCCAGACCTGGCTCACGCATAACTTCTTTAGAGTGAGAGGGACATGATCAGATTTGCTTGTTATCTGCTTCCATAAAGTCTGTGACTCTCATCCATAGCATTTACCAGCTTGTGATTATATACACACACCTATATTTGTGTGATTATTTGACTGATGTCTAATTCCTTCAACTGATTATGATCCCATGAGGACAGAGACCATATCTATGTTGTTCATTGAGCTTAGCACAGTGCTTAACATATAATAATATAATAAGTATTCTGTAAGTATTTGTTGAATGAATAGAACGGGCTGAGACATGCTGCCTTAAATGATTGGCATCTTTAATTCGCTTAACAAAAATCGGGATAAAAGATGGTACCAGAGACATGGGGCAGATCCTATAGAATCTTACAGTTGTTGTTTTTTTTTGTTTTTTTAAAGATAGGGTCTTGCCAGGTCGCCCAGGCTGAAGTACAGTGGCTATTTACAGGCACAATCATAGCACTCTTTAGCCTTGAACTCCTGGGCACAAGTGATCCTCCTGCTTTAGCCTCCTGAGTAGCTGGAACTACAGGTGTGTGCATGACATGCTTGGGACCTTGTAGGTCATGACCAATACCTGGCCTTTTACAATGAGTGACACAGGAAGCCATTGCCCGGTTTATAGTGGAGGAGTGACATGCTAACTAACATTTTTAAAGGATCACTTTGGCTGCTGTGTGAAAAGGCACATAAAAGGGTGAGAATGGGGGCTTGGAAGGGACACAGGGGAATATGCTGATAGCCTGAAAGATGACTGGCTGGGCCAGGCTGTTAATGAAGGAATGGGACAGTGGTCAGATTCTGGATAAATTTTTAAGGTAGAGGCAACAAGACTAGCTGACAGATTAGATGTGAAACATGAGGCGTAAAGGACGACTTTAGGGGTTTTGGCTGTAACATGGGAAAGCATGGGGCTTCCATTTCTAGAAATGAGGAAGGCTAGGGAAGCAGCAGGTTTGGCACTGAGTTAGGTTCAGGCTTGGACATGTTAACTGGGACATGCCAATAAGATACTGTGAGACATTGCCTAGACTGCCGGGTAAATGAGCGTGGAGTTTAGGGAAAGGTCTGGGATGGAGATAGGAATTTGGAAGCCACCAGCATGTAGTAGGTAATAATAATGTTCCACAAAACACTGAAATTAACAGGTGCTCCTCAAAAAACCAAAGACTTCCATGCTTAAACACATGTGGGGTGCTGAGTCAAATAAAGTTGAACTTTTGAATCTTTACTGAAAGCTCCCTCCAAGCTTCTGACATACTAAGTGACCCAAAAGGATCATTTTTAAAACTTAAACTTGACTATACAGAATCATTTTAATGACATTCCAGAGAACATAGTGTACTTTGCATTGTTGTTTGGGAATAATGGCTAAAAAATACCAGAGCAACTCAGCACCGAATTCCTGTTGAAGCATCCTCCAATGCAAGGCTGTTGGGTCAGTGCAAAGGCAGGCCTGTGCCCGCCCACGCTGGCTTTGCCCTTCCCTATGTCATTGTGTGTCACATACTGAGTACAACGCGGGCATGTTTGGTGCCTTTCATTTTTCCATTCCTAACAAGAACAAATGACTGAGGGGAATTGGTTTTCCTTTCCCAACAAAGTAACCTGCCTTTTTCTGAATGTGAACCACTGGCCACATGCCGCCAGAGACGTCTTCAAGATACGGTGAGAGGCGCTGCCCACAGTAAGTGAAGTATACCCGGCCCTTGGCTGGCTGCCCTGGAGGAGGTGGGGTCCCCTCGGTTCTCTCCCAGCCGATTCCTGCCACGTCACCTGCAGCAGAGAACAGGAAGGAAACAACACATTTCCCCCTTTAATTGATGATTACGTAAATTTCTAATTTGCAGCCAGTGTGACAGCCTACATAACATTATCCATTTATGTCCTTACTTACCTCTGAAAAGGATATGAAGCTGTCAGATTTAAATAGATATAAAGTAATATAATAGAAACAAACTATTTAAAAAAGATGTCAGAAATTATTTAGAAGGAAAATGCCTAGTGTCCAAGTTAAGTAGTTATCACAATTACATATTAAACTTAACCTTTATTATCCCAGCAGCTAAGACAAAAATGAAAAACACTGGGCACAACTTTTTAAATAGAGGAATACACGTTTTTCTCTTTTGACACATAGAAGATTCCTTATGGCATAAAGGTAAAAGAAGAACATCTCTGTAAATTTGTGGAAGATTCAGAAATGACCTTAAAAATATATATTGAAAACTCCACACACAATGTAAGCTAAAGGAAGACCATTATATCTCACAATACCCTCTTTCTTATAAGTATTTAAGGTGTTTTGCAAGTAGCTAACATAACATGAGCCAACCTGCTTTCTGATGGGACAACTTGATGCAAGGATAGGACTTGTGGAACCAATAGGAGCCTGTCCATCACATGAGCTCTCTTACACTGGCTGCCTCAGGCAAGCTGCTAGGACGTGTGGCCTTAAAATTCATAAAAAATGGTAAACTCTCCAGTAAGTACATGAAGTTCTATGATTCTCTTTTGATCACAGAGTCTCTTACAGCTTAGATACCACTGGAATAGGAGCTTCCCAGTGGCTGGGGACTTCCACTGTTCACCACTGCATCCCCAGGGATGAGTGGACACCCAAGTGTTAATACAAAGGTTAAGATTCTGTTGCAAAAATTGGATTCCAATTCCTATTCCTATAGGACACATTTCTCTAAGAAAAAGGTTGAGTCCAAAATTTTCTCAAAAACCAAAAGTGATAAAATCAAACAGACAACAGCAACAAGCAAATGAAAACCCTGACAATGCTTCTCGTTCCCTCCCCACATATCCTCTTGTATCTAAAGCGCTTAGGCAAGTACTCCGCTGTCAGAATTCTGCTCCACAAAGCAAGAGAGAAACGACTTTGACCTGACACAGTTCCCAAGTCATACTTGACCATGAGTGAAATCCACTATGCTCTCAGGAAAAGTGCGATCAGCAACTCCCTGTAGGAAAAGTGATAGCAAAAGTACCCCCCAGGCAGCCGGTAAGAGACTACCTATCAGGTAGAGCAGCTCATCAACCCCATCTCAATATTCCAGATCATCCATCAGAGATGGACCTAACATGTATCATCTGAAAATAAGCACAGTATTTGGCTGCCTCTAAGGTCAGAAAGACGATTTTGGCATTTTGCTAACTGCTGGAGCAGGTAGTAACAATCCAATTCAGGTACTGTATAGATCAAGATATTTATATGAAGTCTAAAAAGAAGAGAGGATAGTTTTTGTGCCTGAAACATTCAGAATATCTGTGGAAGCTAGATGAGATGTTTCAGCTACTGAGAACAAAGCCTGCAGCTTGGATCTACCAATAAGCCATCCTCCTGGTTAGTGGTAGAGCTCTCTTTTTGTTGAAGCTGTTTATCTGCTCATTAACAAATAGCTGCCGAAAAGACTAAACTTCAGAGAGAAGCAAAATCTCAGAATTTTCTAATGATGGCGGAACGAAAGTAAACATGACTCCTGAGTTTCTAATGGTAACAGCCTAGAAAGTGAAGGGTTTAGTGTAAACTGCAGGGCAGCAATGACAAGCACTTGATTTTCCCCCTAAGACGAAATGCCCATTTCCAGTTGTTAAATTTATTTAACTTTACCCTATTTGGGCCCAACTTAAAGACACAGGGTAAAAAAGCTCCCACTCCACTTACCAGGAGAGAGTGTCACATCTAAGCGAACGCTCTTCCACTGTAACAAACTGGAACCATTGTAGTGTACAGCTCGGCCATTGCTGTGAAAAGTACAAAGAAGGATGTCAAAAACAAGACGACTGGCCAACACAGAGGCACAGAGGCACACAGGGAGTGATGGGGGAGGGGGCTCAGTAGCTGGAGAAAATCAGAAATCATAGCTATTCTCTCTTCTGAAACATGAATACATTCCTAACTGGCATTTTTAGATCATTATATTATTTTAGTATTAAAAAATCCACACCAGTATTTTCCAAATGGTATTCTTCCATAGAATAAAAGGATATGGGATTTGGGAAATAAAGATAAACAGGTTTTTAAATTATATGACAACTAAGGAAGGAATCTTGCTAATGTGCCTTGTAAAGAAAAACAATATTCTCCTCTTCCCAAACTTGACAAAATAATTCTATTTTGTTTCCTGAATACCTATAAATACTTTGTGGGAAGCTACTATCTACATTTTCTCTGGAATACTGATCTACTTCTTTTCTTTATTTTATTTTCTTTTATTTTTTATTAAATCGTAGCTGTGTACATTGAAATGATCATGGGGCATCATACACTAGTTTCACAGACCGGTTGAAAACTTACAAGGGTATATGTGAAGCTTAGTAAATGTGGAATGTAAATGTCTTAACACAATTAACTGGGAAATTGCCAGGAAGGCTATGTTAACCAGTGTGATGTAAATTGTCAACCGGTCTGATCTACTTCTTTTCTTTTTTAGAGACAGAGCTTCACTTTGTCACCCTTGGAAGAGTGCTGTGGCGTCACAGCTCACAGCAAGCTCCAGCTCTTGGGCTTAGGCGATTCTCTTGCCTCAGCCTCTCGAGTAGCTGGGACTATAGGCGCCCGCCACAATGCCCGGCTATTTTTTGTTGCAGTTTGGCTGGGCCAGGTTCAAACCTGCCACCCTTGGTATATGGGGCCGGCGCCCTACTCACTGAGCCACAGGCACCACCCTACTTATTTTCTTTTTCAACAAAAGCAATAGTAGCCACTTACTTATGGAAAAGACAAGTGCCCACGGGATTAGTCCAAGCCCCATCTCGTTTCTCTGCTTCTGTAGCAAAGCCAAAGGAAACTATTGGTCCAGTGTCGTCATCAGTATCTCCATAGGAAACAATTTCAATTTCCCAGTAAAAAGATGGGGCCTGAACAGACACCAGAAAAAGGCAACAATCAGAGGGCTCAGCCTGGGACTGAGAACAGGCTTCTTCTTTCAACTATGAAGGAAAGTGGCAAAAGACAGCGTGCCGCGTGATGTCTCACCTGAACCGGCAGTGGTGACGTGGCATAGATAAAAGTGCCCCGGGGCAGACCTCCCCCAGCGCTGGGGTCAGCCAGGAAGGTGACCGAAGTAAGATGAGATGAGAACATGCAGGCTCGAACAGGGGGAAACACTCGTGAGGGGCTCCAAGTAATCTCTTTGGGCTGCATGAGGGGGGAAAAACCCTCATCAATAGAACTGCCAACATCAATTCCTTCACCCTCTCAAGAAAGAAAAATGATTCTTACCTGATGTAATATAATACAGGCATATATGTATTTTAAAAAGCATTATCTTTTTTTCCAAAGGGAACTTTATTTTTTTAAAAAAAGATAGTTTCCTTCACTATGTCTAGTCATATTCCCTAGAAATAATGACTCTTTTTAACAGTTAATTCTGACACTTCCTCTATATTTCTTTCTCATGCTGATGATGCTATTTTTACTACCCACTATCATCTGCATAGCATAACTTGCCCATTTCAAGTGTATACGCCCATGGTTCTTAGTATATTACCAGAGTATTTCAACCATCACCACAATCTAATTGTACAACACTTTTGTCCCCACTAAAAGAAACCTTATAGCCATTAGTAGTTAATCCCCATCTTTTTCTGCCCTCGACAATCCTGCCCTCGACAACCCCCAGCCCCTGGTGACCACTCATCTATTTTCTGTGCCTGTAGATTTACCACTAAATATTTCACATAAATGGGATCATACAATATGTGGTCTTTGTGCCTAGCTTCTTTCACTTAGCATACTTTCAGGTTCATCCATATTGTAGCATGTATCAGCACTTCATTATTTAATATTTTCATTATTATTTTATTTATGTATTTTTAGAGATGGGTCTTGCTCTGTCACCCAGGCTGGAATGCGATGACCTAATCATAACTCACTGTAGCCTTGAACTGGGTTCAAATGGTCCTCCTGTCTCAGCCTCCCAAGCAGCTGAGAATAAAAGTACATGACACCATGTTTAGCTAATTGTTTATATATATATGTATATATATTTTTGTTGTTGTTGTTGTTGTTGTTTGTTTGTTTTTTGGAGACAGAGTCTCACTTTGTTGCCCTGGGTAGAGTGCCATCATTTCATAGCTCACAGCAACCTCAAAGGCTTGGGCTCAAGTCATTCCCTTGCCTCAGCCTCCCGAATAGCTGGGGTTACAGGTGCCCACCACAAAGCCTGGCTATTTTTTTTAGAGACAGCATCTCGCTCTTGCTCAGGTTGGTCTTGAACTTGTGAGCTCAAGCAACCTACCTACCTGCGAGGATTACAGGCATGAGCCACTGTGCCCAGCCCTGTTCTTATATTTTTAAGAGCTGAGGTCTCACTATGTTGCCCAAGATGGACTCAAATTCCTGGCCTAAAGTGAACTTCCCACCTTAGCCTCCTGAAGTGCTGAGATAATAGGTGTGAACCATCACGACTGGTTCATTTGTCTTTACGGCCAAATCATATTCCATTGGATGGCTATATTGTATTTTGTGTGTTCATTCCTCAGCTGATAGACATTTGAGTTATTTCTATTTCTTGGCTATTGTGAATAATGCTGCTAAGAATGTTCACAGATTCACCAATTTTTCACATTATGTCACTTTTGTTTACACTCACATTCTTTCTCACTATATAGTACTTTTTATAAATGGACAGGGATCTAAAAGCTTTCACTTTGTTATTGACAACACATAGATATTATCTATAAATTAGTATGTTCTCGTCTCCTGTTGCAATTTTTCAATATCCGGAATGTCAGCTCAATTTACTTTGACTCAAAGATGACAGCATGTCACTGCGGAAAGTGCATCTCCAAACAGCTTTGCAGTCTTCCTAAATGTCATTAACCTGCTGCTGGCATTCTTCAAGGATCAGTGTTGTGACCTGAAAGGAGGTGTGAAGCACTGCAAAGGGCTCACCTGTCTCCGGTCAGCCTGCAGGGGGGGCGGTGGGGGCCGAGCACAGTCTCGGTAGAGCATCCTCAGCCGTTCACACTGTACCTCCACAACTGCGAGTCGCTCTCCTGCAGATGTATACATTGAATCTGTGAAAACAACTCCTATGACCCCCAAGGGGTGCCGACTTCTTTGGAACAGCATCAAAACAATAAAGTTCACTTATAGAGTTCACTCAAACCCTTACAAAGGAACACATTCCCTGAGACATCTCTGTCTTCTACATGTAGCTCAGCAGCACAGCAATGTGGGAGAAGGCCTGGATTCAGAACCTGGCTCCAGTACTCAGTATTTACCAACACCATCTCTTTCTAATATGGAGGAATAGTACCTGTGTCTCACAGAGTGGCTGTGAAAATGAGCTAAAATAACTCAAGGCACTCAATAAATGAGAACTACTATTCTTATTATCTAATAAATGAAGGCTGTTATTCTTATCCCCCTTTAAATTGATTTTTTTAAAATCTAATACCTATTGAGCACCTTCTATGAACAGGAACACTGCTGGACATTGGAGAATACAAAGATATATGAGCGTAAGTCCCACTCTCGGAGAGCAGATGAGATATGCACAAATCTACATATGCAGTAAAGACTATAGTTCAAAGCTGTGTGATGTGAGTACGTGATACAAAGCACAAGCACAGATAAAAATGAGTGATTACTTCATTCTAGCATCTAGAAAGGTTTCTTGAATATAAAATTAAGTTAGATCTTAGAAAAGACAGAATTTCAATAAACAGAGAAGGAAAAGGGTGGCTCCTGTGGCTCAGTGAGTAGGGCACTGGCCGCATATACTGAGGGTGGTGGGTTTGAACTTGGCCCCGGCCAAACTGCAACAAAAAAACAGCCGGGCATTGTGGCAGGTGTCTATAGTCCCAGCTATTGGGGAGGCTGAGGCAAGAGAATCACCTAAGCCCAAGAGCTAGAGGTTGCTGTGAGCTGTGATGCCATAGCACTCTTCTGAGGGCAACAAAATAAAACTCTGTCTCTTTAAAAAAAAAAAAAAAAAGAGAGAGAAGGAAAGGAATTCTGGGTAGCTTGAATGTATAAGAAAAGGTCTAGAATAGTCAAGTGCAAGAGGTATTAGGAAAATTTCATATGATATATAAAAAGTAAAATGATCAAAGACCTAAAAAATCCTATAGCTATAATTACAAAACTCTTAGAAAATAGAGATGTAAAAGACCTTGGAATAGACAATGGTTTCTTATACATATGACACCAAAAGCACAAGCAGCAAAAGACAGTCAGGTAAAAATGGCTTAATTAAAATGACAAGCTTCTGTGTTTTAAATGACATCATCAAGAAGGTAAAAAGGCCAGGTGGGGTGGGTCATACCTGTAATCCTAACACTTTGAGAGGCCAAGGAAGATGGATTGCCTGAGCTCAGGAGTTTCAGAACACTGCCTGAGTAAGAGTGAGACCCGATTCTCTACTCTAAAGAGAAAAACTAGCTGCCTGTAGTCCCAGCTACTGGGGAGGCTGAGGCAAGAGGATTGCTTGAGTCCAAGAGTTTGAGGTTGCTGTGAGCTATGATGCCATGGTACTCCACTGAAGGCAACAAAGTGAGACTCTATCTCAAAAAAAAAAAAAAAATGAAACAACCCACAGAATGAATAAAAAATATTTGCTTATCATATCTGATCAGGACTAATATGTCTAGAATATATAAAGAACTCTTATAATTCAACAATAAAATGACAAATAACAGAATTAAAAAATGGGCAAGAGATTTGAGTAGACATTTCTCCAAAGAAGATGAATGATCAATAAGTACATGAAAAGATGCTCAATATCATTAGTCATTAAGAAAATACAAAATAGGCTCAGCACCCGTAGCACAGTGGTAATGGTGCCAGCCACATACACTAAGGCTGACAGTTTGAACCCAGCTTGGGTCAGCTAACCAATAATGACAACTGCAACCAAAAAAATAGCTGGGCATTGTGGCAGGCGCCTGTAGTCTCAGCTACTTGGGAGGCTGAGGCAAGAGAATTGCTTAAGCCCAAGAATTGGAGGTTGCTGTGAGCTGTGACATCACAGGATTCTACCCAGCGTGACATAGTGAGACTTTGTCTCAAAAAAATAAATAAATAAAATAAACAAAATAAAACCATAATGAGAAACCACTTCATACCTACTAGGATGACTATATCTAAAGACAGACAATACCATTGTTGATAAGAATATGAGGTTATTGGAACCCCCATACATTGTTGGTGGGAATATGCAAAATTGATTTTTACTTTGGGAAACAGATGGGAAGAAAGGAAAGAAAGGGAAGGAAGGGAAGGGAGGGAGGGAGGGAGAAAGGAAGGAAGAGTCCTTAAAAGTTAAACACAGAATCACCATATAAGCCAATGATCCCACTCCCAGGTATATATCCAAGAGAACTGAAAACACTTAATCTTCATAAAAACATGTATATGAATGATTATAGCAGCATTGTTCACAATAGCCAAAACCCAGAAATAATGTAAGTATCAATAAATTGATCAATGAATAAAACTTGGTAAGTTCATGCATTGGAATGGTATTGAGCCACAGAAAATAATGCAGTACTGACATACCACTATAATATGAATGAAGTTTAAAACATCATGCTAAAGTCAAAGAATTCTGACATAAAAGGCCATGATCTCTCATTTATGTGAAATACCCAGTATAAGCAAATTCATAGAGCGAGAAAGTAGACTATTGTTGCCAGAGGCTAGGAAGAACAGATAACTAGAAGTAGCTGTTTAACGGGGGTGGGGGTGTTTTCCTAGTGGCAGGAGATGGAAATGTTCTGAAATTAGATAACAGTGATAGTTGTACAACTCTCTGAGTATACTAAACCCCAAAGAATAGTACACATTAAAGTGGCAAATTCAGCTTGGTGCCTGTAGCTCAAGTGGCTAAGGCGCCAGCCACATACACCAGAGCTGGTGGGTTTGAATCCAGCCTGGGCCACCAAACAACAATGACGGCTGTAACAAAAAATAGCTGGGCATTGTGGCAGGCACCTGTAGTCCCAGCTACTTGGGAGGTTGAGGCAAGAGAATCACCTAAGCCCAGGAGTCAGAGGTTGCTGTGAGCTGTGATGCCACAAACTCTACAGATGGTGACATAGTGAAACTCTGTCTCAGAAAAAAAAAAAGTGGCAAATTGTATGGTATGTGAATTAAAAGTATACATCTTAGAGGCTACGGTGTAGTCCCATAGAAGTAAAGCACAGGCCTTGTGTAGGATAGTGGAGAAAGTGGATAAAGATTTATCTCACTTTTAGCATGGCTACAAACTGGCAGACACAGAGACACTAAAGAGGGAAACTAGAGACCCCTAAGATACAACTCTACAGAATGGGACTCTCCAGAGTCAGAGAGGAGTCAGACTGAGGACAGGCCATGAGGTGTGTGCTGGGTCTTTTATTTACATTCAGAGGCACAAGCTAGATTTGTGTTTCCTAGTGCCCAAATCAAAGAAGGAAACTGCGGGACTGGGAGTGGTGGCTCACGCCTGTAATCTCAGCACTCTGAGGTGGGTAAAATGCCTGAGTGCACGAGTTGGAGACCAGCCTGAGCCAGAGCAAGACCCCATCTCTAAAAATAGCCAAACATTGTGGCGGGTGCCTATAGTCCCACCTATTTGGGAGGCTGAAGCAAGAGAATTGCTTGAGCCCAAGAATTTGAAGTTGCTGTGAGCTGTGATACCACTGCACTCTACAAGGGCAACAAAGTGAAACTGTCTCAAAAAAAAAAAAAAAAGGAAACTGTTTAGTTATAAGATTCATCAAGTCTGTTAAACAAAAGTAAACTAGTCATAAGGAGCCCAGGTATTTTGTTAAAATGACTTACCTCATACATAGAGTACTGGCTGATACAATGACTAACATCTGCAACAATGTCCTTTTAACCAGTAACAAGTTTCACAGTGATACCTCAATACAGGTTAAGCAGGATCATATTAAATAATAAAGTAAAAGCAATTCTTAGGGGTAAGGAAAGGAACAGAGGATATTTGACAGAGTGGAGGCACATCTGCCATGGGGCAGGCTTAATGTAAGAGATTTTATAGTATCTAGTGTGGAAATAAAAAGTTCCTATACTTCAAAGTCAAGAAAGAAAAGACTGTTTCTTTTTGGCTACAACAAGTAACTTCCAGAAAGTGCTTTAAAGTTATTCCAATGTGTAAATGGCGACTTTGCATCAGCAACTATGCTGAGGAAAGCCAGCCACTCAGTGACAGCTCCATACTTCTGACAACCAGGCACTCAAACCAGGCTTCAAGAAGATACCTGTGATGACAACGTAAAAAGAGAGTCTAACAAGAAAAAGTTAGGATGATGCCAGCGTCTAAACATGCCTTAAAGAGCTGGGAGTGGAAATGGGCAAGAGAGTTTGGGAGCACTTCAAAGGAAGAATTGGAGATGGCAAGTGACTAAATGTGAAGGAACAAGAGGAAACATATTTGACTCAGTATCTGAGTATCAAAAATAGTCTGAGTATTAACCAACACAGGAGGTCAGAAGGAGAGCTGATTTAGAGTAATTAACGGCCTTGGTTTTAAATGTGGTGCGTTTGTGAGGCTGGTGAGGGCAGTACTTACAGAGAAACAGCCACCAGGCCTGGATCTGCTCCCGGCTCACAGTAAAGCCACGAAAGCTCAGGGGAGGGGCAGGTAGAGAAAGAAGGGTCAGGATAAAACTTGGAGCCCTGTTTCTTCCAGAAAGATCTGAGGCCCTTGTATTACACTGACTGGGCCTACTCTGAACTTAAGATTCTGACTTTTTGGTGGAGCTTGGGAAACATTTTAACCAGGCTTCCCAGGGGTTCTTTGAAACTTTCAGTGTGAGGACATCTGGCTCAGGGAATACAAACATTAAGAAGCTGAGAGAAAAGGAAACAGCTGAAACTGGGAGATTATGGCACCTGGGAGAGTTGAGTACTTTTTGGTTTCTGTGTGCCTTTTCTGCATGTGTAAACATCTGCTTCCTAGGCTATTTCAGCCAAGGGTTCTAGTTAACGCCTCAGGAATATCTCTTCAAGGGAAAAAGTGCTGATGTGCTATTTTCCTAGACCAAATGAATTTAGATATTGAAGGTATAAAATTTAGATACAAATGAGTTACTATTACAATGGCTAAGTCTGCTATTTAATTCATTCCAGATAAAAGGAACTGATTGAAATACTATTTTCAGAGACAGGGTCTCACTCTGTTACCTAGGTTAGAGTGCAGTGGTATGATCATAGCTCATTGCAACCTCAATCTCCTGGGCTCAAGCCATCCTCTCACCTAAGCCTACTGAGTAGCTAGGACTACAGGCACACACCATCACACCTGCTATTTAATTTTTTTTTTTTTTCTTGGTGAAGACAGGGTTTTGCTATGTTGCCCAAACTGGTCTTAAACGTCTGGCCTCAGGTGATCCTCCTGCCTTGGCCTCTCAGAGCGCTAGAATTACAGGTGTGAACCACTGCACCCAGCTCTTAAGGATTTTTAAACTTCATATAGGACACTATTGTATTGTATTTAATTAATTTTGTTTCTTGAGACAGAATCTCACTTTGTCACCCTGGGTAGAGTGCTATGGTATCATAGTTCACAGCAACCTCAAACTCTTTGGCTTAAGTGATCCCTTTGCCTCAGCCTCCCAAGTAGCTGGGACCATAGGAGCCCACCAGAATGCCCAGCTATTTTTAGAGATGGGTCTCATTCTTGCTCAGGCTGGCCTCAAACTCGTGAGATCAAGCAACCCACCTGCCTTGGCCTATCAGAGTGCTACGATTACAGATGTGATACTATTGTACTTTAGAACATGAATCAACGTGTATATGCTCATAGTCTTCTCTTTTATAGTAATTAATAAGTATTTCCCACACATTTCTTTCCAACTCTTTGTTACCACAGGGTTCTTTTCAACTAGGAAAAATAGTTAAGTGGGCTATGATCAAAACCATTTGAGATTATCACTCTAAGTTATTACAAATCCTAGCTTGTACAGCAAGTACCAATGTAAATTGCACAAATTGAGACCTCTTTATTCTATAAAATACATAAAAGAGGACACCCAGAAACAGTCCCACAGAAAAGCAAGTGATTAATGCAGCAAGTTACATGCCTGCTACAATCAGCCAAAATATGCCTTAGAATGAGCAACTTAGAGGCAGGAAAAGGACCTGCCAAAAGTAACAACTAAAATAATGGGCAAAAACTTAGTCACAAGTAATTTCGCCCTTGAAGCCTAGCAAACTCCTTTTTAAAAATTCTTTTTCTCTATTCTTAGGCTCTCTCTGAAGTTTATTAATGGTTACTGGTTCTCCCAGCTGGAGCTTGTGCTGAATCCAAGGCACTACCCTTATCAGAAGAAATATATTAGAAAGGCAAAAGATATAGAATAAAGACAAATTATGAAATAAAAACAAGCAACATGAAATTGCCACAATATGAGAGAGTAAGATACAAATAGAAAAGATATTAGAGAGTTACTGACAAAGTAAATGGTATGAGAAATAATAAGTAACATAGAAAAGAAAAATGACCCAAAAAAGAGCTTAAAACCCCTAAGGGAAGGCTGGGCATGGTGGCTCACCTCTGTAAACCTAACACTCTGGGAGGCCGAGGTATATGGATCACCTGAGCTCACAGGTTCGAGACCAGCCTGAGCAAGAGTGAGACCCCATATCTAAAAACAGGTAGGCATTGGGCTGTGCCTGTGACTCAGTGGGTAGGGCACTGGTTGCATATACCAAGGGTGGCAGGTTCAAACCCGGCCCTGGCCAAACTACAACAAATACCCGGGCATTGTGGTGGGTGCCTGTAGTCCCAGCTGCTCAGGAGGCTGAGGCAAGAGAATCACCAAAGCCCAGGAGTTGGAGGTTACTGTGGACTGTGACACCATGGCACACTACCGAGGGCGACACAGTGAGACTTAAAAAAAAAAAAAATGCATTTCTTCCTTATAATTTGTAAAATGGAATGCTAATTGAATTGTAGACAATTTCACTTAGGGTCCAAATAGATCACTGGGGACAAGGTGTAAACTTTCACTTAAAATCAACTAAAAACTTATAGAAAATAAGACATAGAAACAAAATGTGTGACATTTATTTGGATCTTAATTCAAATAAATAAATGTATAAACAAGAATGTCCTTTGTGAGAAAATTAGGAAGTTGAACACTGACAAGATATATACATATCATATATATGTATGTATGTATGTATGTATATATATTTTTGTTTTTTTAGGAGATAAGGTTTCACTATTCCCAGACTGGACTTGACTAGACTAAACTCCTGGGCTCCAGTGATCCTCTCACCTCAGCCTCTCATGTAGCTGGAACTATAGGTACTTACCACTGCAACCAGCTTAGATATTTAATAATATTAAAGAATTATCATTAATAATTTAGATGTGATAATGGTACCAATGGTATCATGGTTGTTTTATGAGTCCTTATTCTTTAGAAGGCACATACTAAAATGTTTATAAATAAAATAATATCTAGGAGTAAAAATTATCTATAGGGTGCAGTATAGATAAAACAAAATCAGCTATGAGTTGACAATTGTTGAAACTGGATAAGGAGTGTTCATTATACTAGTATTCTGATTTTTTTTTTTTTTTTTTTTTTTTTTTGAGACAGAGCCTCAAGCTGTCACCCTGGGCAGAGTGCCATGACATCACAGCTCACAGCAACCTCTAACTCCTGGGCTCAAGCGATTCTTCTGCCTCCGCCTCCCAAGTAGCTGGGATTACAGGCGCCCACCACAGTGCCTGGCTATTTTTTTTTTTTCCTGGTTGCAGCCATCATTGTTGTCTGGCTGGCCCGGGCTAGATTCAAACCTGCCAGCTCAGGTGTATGTGGCTGGTGCCTTAGCCGGTTGAGCCACAGGTGCCAAGCCAGTATTTTGATTTTTGTATTCGTTCAAACTTTTCCATAAATGCAAACCTATACACACCATCAAGAATGGATGTTAGTGCAAACTATTGATATTGAATTCAAATGTAGCCAATGACAACAGTCACATATAGATGCTAGCCCCACGGATAGCCCATAAACAGTTCATTGGGGGAAATAAAGGCAATGAATTAATAGGAATGAAGAAAACACTCTGACATGGTCCTAAAGCTGATTTCCCAGCTGGTAGAGACTGAAAGTTTTGTTTTACATTTCTAGGTCTGAGATGAAAGTGAGTTGTAAATGTTGTCTTTGAGCTCAGGTGTTTGATATGTGTGTGTGAGTACATACCACACGTGTGAGTGAAAACAGTTAACATGACACTATTAAATTGCAAAGGTGCTGACAAAACTCAATACAGTAGAGTGGTAAGGAAAGTAATAGAACTCACCAGCGCTGCATTCTTGGGCTACCAGGTTAAGGACTTCAACAGCTGCTGGACACTGCTGTATGAATTCTTCACAAAATAAGCTGTCTTCTAAAAGTTGGGCCATGACCAGGCATGCTCTTAATGTTAAAAGATTTACAATATTTCAAAGTCATCAATGTTTATTCTCTAAAAAGTCAACTGTGAAAAACATTTCAATCAATTTTGTCCCCCAATTTACAACAAGATTCAAACTCCCCATTCTTCTTGCTTTTTTTTCTGAGCTGGATTGTCTTGGAAACAAGCAAGTCTCTTTTCCCAAATAGTAACTGCTGACAACTACATGGAGGATCAGAAAAGGGAAAAGTGGTGCCATCTCCATTAAATGAAGACACCAAGTGCCCAGGTGAGAAATCAGCGCTAGCTCTCAAAAGCTTTTCCTAAATCACACTCCACAGGCACTATCAGAGCTCTGGAAACAAGAGGGATCCAAAACTAAAAAAATCTGTTTGCTGATCTCTCTCATGTGACTCAACATATATACCAGAACTTTCTAAGAAGTTCCATCATCAAAAGAGAAGCTTGTTACTGCAATTTAATGGTAAATGTGTGCATTTACAGAAAAAGGCTCTTTTCTTTTCTAACATCAATAGCTTGTAAGCCCTAGTTTTCCTGTCATCAGCTTGGAAAATGATAAACCAGATATGCAATAATGTGACCTGAACCATATAAAAAAGTGGTAGTTATTTCTGTGATAGAACAAAGTTCTTTTTACCAAAGCAAATCAGTGGAGCTTTACATATGTGTACAATACATTGACTTTCAATTGTTTATTTTCCTAGGTGAACAGCTAAACTTAATTTGTAAGTGTAGAAATAGGGGAATGCAACAAAAATTGCAGAGATCAGGGAACGCAACAAAGCATGGTAAACACAGTATAAGAGAATGGTTTCTGTTACTCAGCGTGGCATGAGCTTCCAGCTGTGAAACTACTAAGCCAGGGGTGGAGGGGCCCACCAAAGACCCCCAACACTGGTGGCCTGTACTACCTCAGCACATCAGGCAATCTGAGGAGGGTGCTCACCTTGTTCTTATCTCAGCCAGGAGTCGAACGACTGCCATCACAGGAGCTGACCCATCTCCTGTTGCAGGAAGTGATGTGTGAATAGAGAGACTCCCCTCCTGAGGAAGCAACATGGACTGGACTGCCTGTACTACCTTCTCAGTAATGGACAGTTTATGAAGAGGCAATGCCTGATGGCGGTGGGAGGGGCATGGCAAAAAGTTAAATTCAAGCAGTTAGTTTATAAGAAATGAGGGTGTTGTTATTATCTGGAGTTAATTCTCAAATTTTGAGTTAAAAAATAAAATCACACAGAAAGTTGTAAACCATATCAAAGCAATTAAAACATTATATACTATGGAATAGTCCCAAACAACAAAGAAATGAAATTTGGCCATTTAGATGAAAATTTTCACACAAATGTTACCATTAAATAATTATAACCAATATGTAGAGAAACATCACGAGTAAAATTTAAGATTAACCAAGTATTTGCACTTTTATATTTTGCATGTACATTACTTAGTATAGTTATGGTTACCATTTGCAGTGACATTTTATGAAACATTTAAAAATCACCTTACCTCTGATCTTGGAACACAAAGTCTAGACAATGGAATAGTCAATGTGTCTGATGCTTGCGATGTCTTTCTACAGTCTATAGGTGGGAATCTGACTGTAGCTATACCTTCCTGTTCATTGATAGAAGCCACTACTCCAATGCTTCCTGATATTCCTCTACCTAAAACCTAGAGACAGAGATGGGTTAGCACTACCTGCCCAGCACTGCTATGCAAGGAGTTGTCTCATGAGATAGGAGGAAAAAGTAAATTTATAGCTGTTATTATCAGCACTATAAGCAGTAGTTTATTCTAATGTAGATACAAAGTTCTGGACGTGAATTAAATAATAAGTTCTAAAATCTAACAGCAAGATGATCACAACGTGCTGTCATCTGAAACTTTCAATTCTAAAATTGATATTAATGATATGACAGGGGACAAGTATTATAATTAGCATTATGTAGTTTGCATTCATATCTGAATAATTTGTAGCATAGGGTGGATTAGATTTCAAGAGTTTCTCAGATTCTTTAGTTTGAAGGAACAGGTTTTTTTGTTTAATTGAGTGAGTGCTATCTTACAGATAATCAGTAAATCAATGGATGTTTGTATGTGGGGGAAATGATGACTAGGGGCAAATGGTAGTTGGTTACCTGAACCTCGGATCCTATCTTGATTGTCTCTTTGAACCCTCCAAGGGCACACAGTGCGGCAACAGCCTGGCGGGCAATTCTCTGGAGTTTGGCAAGTTTTCTGCCACTGCTGCTGCCATTTTCCAGAATGCTTTCTGCATATTTCCCCAATTGCGGAATGTACATCAGTGCACGAGACAAAACCTAAATGTGAGAAGCAGCCCACGGACTTGTTGTTAATGTTTTGGTTGTTTTGATACCAAGAACGGTGAAGTGTCTACAACAGTGCCTGGGTCTCACGTATTGAGGGCACTCTAGACATGGGAGGGACCAAAAAACTATCAGGCTATAGGCAGTGACACTGTGACTCATAAAATGTAATCAGACAGAACTGGAAATAAACAACGTAAAACATGACAGAATCAAACTAAAATTGCATTACTAAAACCCCTAAAATAAAGCAATGATTTATCTGAAGGAAAGTATTCCCAGCACATTGCCTACTTGTCAATACTCAATTACATTAGGACACATTATAAGGGGTTCACTTGAAGGGTGACTGTGGAAAGGGGGAATTGATTACAGTCTCTGGTTTCAGGCAACTGGACGACTGTTTGTAATGATGAATTACTCACTGACAGGCCACTCAGGCAGCGTAAGTCACACAGTGGCCTCCTTGGGCTTAGTGAGTACACTTAACAAATCCAAGAAAGCTAGGCTGCATGATCTCCTAAGGTCAGTGCCAATCTAACACAAGCAAGAAGAGGAAACAAGCACTGTCATTCTTTCCCTGAGAATACCATCCTGTCTTCTGCAAAATCAGAACCAGCATCGGTAGAAGATGTAGGTTAACAGAGTTGAGATTACTAAAACAAAGCAAATTCCAGGGGAAAACAGGTAATAGGTATATCTGGCTAATGTGAGAATCTCTCTTCCTAAAGGTATTCCTGCTGGGCATGGCTATAATTCTAATTAGCTTCATCTTACTTCCTCAGTTAAGCAGCAACACTGTACCAACCTTCTCTGCTGTTGTGGTCCATATTTGAGCAGCATTTGACTCAGGTGCCATTAGCAAGCTATGCAGCAAGGCGATCACTTCTGCAGCCATGCTGTTTGCCACATGCCCACTGATAAATGGGCGGACGGGATCAGTCCTGCAAGTGTCAACGTGGAAAACTGTTGATGCCCAGGGATAGTTATGAGTGCAGAGAAGTGGCTTTCAGGGTTTGCATCAGAGGGAAACATCTTTTATTTATATATAAAAAAAGTAGATTTTGTTGAATGAAAAAATTAAATGCTACATTTTCATTAGGAAGAAATCACTTCTCTCATATTCTCTGGGGTATCTGAAGAATCCTCTGAAATAATGGATTTCAAACGTTTCACTACATAAGCCACAAGGAAGGAGGAAAGACACCGTGCTACTTCTTCTTTTTTTTTTTTTAGGACACATTTAAAATTTGCTTTAATACTACTTTGGGGGAAAAAAAATCACACTTGTAGTGAATGAACAAGAAACATTTTTACATATTATTTGTATCTACCAGCCATGAATTCATAGGGAAGAGGTTCCAGTAGCTCAGGGAGGCACCTTGCTATTGAATGTGACAAAGTGTTCATTGACTTTTGAATTCATGGGAAATAGGTTCCAGCACCTTGTATCACTGTTATACGGGGGCTATTGGTTACCCTGTGTGCTCTGATGTACACCTATTATGCCATGAACTCATGGGGAATAAATAGGTTCTTGCACCTAAGAACGTTGGTCCACTGGTACTCCTGTGTGCGATGTTATATGCTTATTATGCCAGGAATTCATATGGAATGGGTTCTAGGAGCTCAGGCTCCTTTCCGTTAGTTCTCACAAAGTGGGCTTCTCTGGGTGGCGCAGGCTGGCACTTCAGTTGAACCCAGGTACCTTTCTCTTTGGCTTCCTTCTTTTTCTGATCATTTTCTTTCACACGTTTCAGGAAGCTATCTCGGCTCTTAGAGTGCTTAATATGCTCAATACGAACATTAATCCTCTTGGCAAGGATCTTGCCCTTAACTTATTTGTTTACAACAATGCCAACAGCATGCTGGGTAACATTGTAGACTCTTCCAGTTTTGGCATGGTAACATTTGTGTGGCATGCCTTTTTGAACAGTACCCATTCCCTTATTGTCTACAATATCACCTTTCTTATAGATTCGTATATATGTGGCCAAAGGAACAACTCCATGTTTTCTTTCTTTTTTTTTTAATTTTTTAAAATTTCTTTGTAGAGACAGAGTCTCACTTTTACCGCCCTTGGTAGAGTGCCATGACATCACAGGACTCACAGCAACCTCCAGCTCTTGGGCTTCCACGATTCTCCTGCCTCAGCCTCCCGAGCAGCTGGGACTACAGGCGCCCGCCACAACGCCCGGCTATTTTTTTGTTGCAGTTTGGCTGGGGCTGGGTTTGAACCTGCCACCCTCTGTATATGGGGCTGGCGCCCTACTCACTGAGCCACAGGCACCGCCCAACTCCATGTTTTCTAAAAGGTCTAGAGAAACATGTATCGGGTGCCTCTCCTCTTTCCCTTTGTGTTTGTCATTTTGGTGAATTACTGGAAGATGGCGTCTCCCACCATGCTACTTCTGGTACACATGTGCCAAACACTTTGTGCAAACTTCCCAGAGGCAGCACTCGCTCATCTTTTCTCCTAGAAGGAAGTTTACGTGTGCAGTGGAGAAGGACCATTTGAAAAAAATAAAGGTAGGAACACCAGAGTTTACCAGTATTCAGAAGAATCCTCTGGCTATAAATTTCTACTCATCCAGAAGCATTTCCCTATCTTTCATGACAATCTGAGACCCACTTAGATGGTCACTGCTCTCTGACATACTCCCAGACTCTGCTTTGACAGCAATTACTATGACAAATAGGTATTTTTAGCCCCTACTCTTCATTTCCAGCAGGTTAAGGGGATGGTAGAAAATTAAAACCCAAAAGGCAAAAAGTAAATCTGAGCCAGGTTGATAGGTTCTACTTGGGGGAAAGGTCTTACCTTGCAAGTTCAGAGTTCCTCTCTCGGCAAATGGAGGTTTGAGCAGTTTTCTTTTTGTCGCCTGTGGATAGTCCACTCACAGTCTCTGGGTTGACAGACTCTACAGGGGGCCCAACACTGACAATGAGGCCTGACTGTGCCCACTTGGTTGCTTTCCGAAGGGCAGCTGCAGCCTCTTCTGTAATCACTTCACAACAGCCACCCTGGGGGTCAGTTTGCAGACATTTAGAATACTCATTTTACTTTTCCCAGTGTTATACTTTTTTTTTTTTTTTTTTTTTTTGGAGAGACAGAGTCTCACTTTATGGCCCTTGGTAGAGTGCTGTGGCATCACACAGCTCACAGCAACCTCCAGCTCCTAGGCTTAAGCGATTCTCTTGCCTCAGCCTCCTGAGTAGCTGGGACTACAGGTGCCTGCCCCAACGCACATCTATTTTTTTGTTGCAGTTTGGCTGGGGCTGGGTTTGAACCCGCCACCCTCGGCATATGGGGCCAGTGCCCTACTCACTGAGCTACAGGCGCCGCCTCCAGTGCTATACTTTTTGAGCACCCCCATTACCAAAGCAATGTAGGCTCATTTTTAAAAAATTCAAACGTAAAATATATCTGGAAAGTTACATTTCCACAAACATTTCATGCCCTCACCCAGTTCAAGATAATTATCTGTAATCTAGATTTCTTCCCTGCAAACTCCAACACACATAATCATGGGGTCTCACCACACACAGGTTTCCAATTAGCAATGGGTATTTATCCATACCAGTATATATAGATCTATGTCATTATTTTTCATTGTTGCACAATATTTCATTATGTGATGTAACTATTTAACGAATCCCCTATTTATGACTGGGGGGTACATCTATTCTATTTTGTTTTTCAGACAAAACTTTCAAGAACATGCTGTGTGATTTTCTCTGAATACTTGAAAATAGATATTGACTTTCACCTTGACAATAATGGGGACTTATCAATGTTTCTTAACTTTACCTGTCTGATAGGTGAAAAATGATAAATCACTGTTACTTTTCTTTTTCTTTGATCTTGTATATGTTGGCACATTTTAATATTTTTATAAGCAATTTGCCTTATAATTCTTTTTTTTTTTTTGAGATAGAATCTCACTTTGTCACCCTGAGTAGAGTGCCGTAGTGTCACAGCTCACAGCAACCTCTAGCTCTTGGGCTAGGACCATTCTCTTGCCTCAGCCTCCCGAGTTGCTGGAACCACAGGCGCCCACCACAACGCCCAGCTATTTTTGTTGCAGTTGCCACTGCTATTTTAGCTGGCCAGGGCCGGGTTTGAACCCATCACCCTCAGTATATGGGGCCGGCGCCCTACCACTGAGCCACAGGTGCTGCCCTATAATTCTTATTATCTGTTGTTCTCTTAGCAATTTTTCACCTCTCTTTAATTTCAAACTGCCTGTAGGCCATAAAACTTTCTTTTTTTTTTTGTCTTTCAATTTTATTTTATTATTATTATTATTTAATTAATTAATTAATTAATTTTTTTATTGTGGAGAAGGGGCAGGGAAAGAAGGCGGGGGAAGAGGTGCGTGACAGGGTTGGGCTAGTGGCATGGTACCACATTGGCTGTATCTAGGTAGAGGCAGTTTCAGGCCAGGCCTTGCTGAGTCGTTGCTATGCGGACATAAAACTTTCTTTAAAGAGTTAAGAAAAAATTTCTAGGACTCCTTGCCTTTTCCTCATCACAATTATAGGGGCCTATTTGTTGTCTATGGTGAATGTGTCTTGCCCTGTAAGCCTATACCTTGCTCTTAGTCTATAAATCTGTCTCTTTCTCAATAAACTTTGTTTCATGATTGTCTTATTTTGGGAAGTCGACCAAGAGCACTCCAAGAACTGAGGATCCAGGCAGCTGCCTGAAACCCTGACGTGTTAGGAGACAGGCAGCTGTCTTGAAACCCAACATTTTATATTTCCAAGCAGCAATTGGTACACCTCAAAGTTGTGTACAGTTAATAAGCCTTCCTTTTCTTGATAAGAAAAAAACAATTTAGGTCAAAACTAAGTTTCCTATTGTAATTTAGCACTAGTGACAAACTGATTTTGACTAGTTCATTCTATCTATCGATGTATCTACCTACCTACCTAAGATAGAGTCTTGCTTGGTCACCCAGGCATGATCACAGCTTACTGTAACCCTGAAATCCTGGCCTCAAGCAATCTTTATGTTTCAGCATCTGAGCAGCTGGGATTATTGGCATGTGCCAGTATGCCTGA
>CAUYPK010162481.1:0-14686 GCA_963574355.1 Loris lydekkerianus | reverse complement strand
TCTCAGATCTTTGAGGGATGCAACTTCTTGTCTCAATGATTCAAAATCTTTGGTCATTTGCTCTTTGAATCTGTTGAATTCTTGAGATAACCTTTGGAATTCTAGTTTGATCTTATTTGCTATGCAGATCCTGAATTCAATTTCTGACATCTCAGCTATTTGTTTGTGCATGGGGTCTTGTGGTGTTTCTGCCCCATTGATCCTTGGGGGAGTTGATCTGCTCTGATTATTCATATTGCCATGTAATATAAAATGAAAATTTTATATTACATTTGTATCCATTTGCATAAACAACACACAAAGTTATTTTGCCATGAAATTGAAAGGATAAAGTGAAAAAATTTTATAGGTTTTATTCATAGTAGTATCATCGCAGGAAAAGTAATGTCAAATGATAATTTTATCACTTTTAGAAATTTCTGCTGACTGAACTATTAATAACAAGATGGAACACTTCATCATAGCATATATAAGTTCAACACTTTGCCATTGCTGAGAATGAATATTTAGATGTTATTAAAATAGATAACTACACAGAATATCCAAGTTCTTCCTAATTGATTTATCTTTCATACCTTCTACTATTTATCTGGTGGGTGTCAGCTACCTGTAGCTGTGGCTTGTGTGGTCCTTTAATTCACATTAGCATATGTGAGTGCTGTGCAGACTTTGCTAAGTTGCGGCATATCTCGGAGTTTATCTTTAATAAGCACTCCCACTGAATCTCGTCAGTGTGTTAGAAGTCCACTCATTAGTGGTTCTTTCACTCTGGCACCTCTGTCCAAATTGCTTCTGAAGAAGATTCAGGAAATAGAAATCTGTTAATGCAATCACGTTGTTATAACTACTCCCAATCCACATCTGCTTCCAGAAGAAAATCAGGATTCACAACTGTACTTGTTGGCTTGGCTTTCATTAAAAAATACCAGTCTTATACCAACTCATTACTCAAATATAGATGGTAGGATCTGGTTTCATGGAGAGAAAGAATAGTTGTTCACTTAGTAAAGTGCATTATTTAGCCACATTGTGTCTTTGTCATTTACAAAATAAATTTCAGGGGATGATGTTAATATGTCTCATTAGCCAGCAATTTCTTACTAAGTGGGCTGCGTCACAACCCAGAGGTTAAATTGTAACTTTTCATTATATTTAATGTCCCTTCATTCATTAGCTGTTGAATGTTCTTTGTTATATAGTACCAAAATAAAGGTGGAAATAATACTGCAAGGCTATATGTAAGAAATAGTCAAATTTTAAAAAGAAAGACATCAACTCCGAAAGTAATTATATAAAATAATTAAATTTAATTGGCATTTGTCTAATGTGAGGGATATTTCGAGGAATATTTTTGGCAGTCCATATTTAACATAATAAGTAGGAATTTGACTTTCAGCAGAATTATTGACCTGGAAATGTAAACATGGGATCATTCTATGAAGTACTGAACAAAAATTTGAAATCTGCTTTTGAAAGTAACTAATTAAATAAGAAATGTGTTTGTAGTGTATCTTTCTTTTAACATGCATTAATCGCTATGTGTTCTTAGCAATAAAAGTAGCTTATCAATTTTTTTTTTTTTTTTTTTTTTTTTTTTAGTCTCTGATGTTAAGACTTCAAGACTATCCCTCTTTGTCTCATCTTGTTGTTTATGTACCATCTATTCATGGAAGTAAGGTAACAATTGGATTAAAATGTTATCAGAATATTTTGGGAATACTCATGGTGCATTTTAAAGTTTTTTGTTTTGTTTTGTTTGTTTGGTTTTTAGTGAGTTCTTCTGCACAGGGTTTATCTAAAATAACAGCCAGTTCAGTGATTCATGTAAGAGTCATTAGAATCATTTGCTCCAACTTGAACTAAGCAGAATAAACCCAAGTCCTTTTGTTCCAAGTGAGAACTGTTCCCAGTTTATTAGTCTTTCAAAATCTGTTAACTATTACGTACCCTTTTATGTATAAGGTTTTATTCTAGGAATTACAGGAGGTACACCAATGAGGAAGACATGAAACCTGTTCTTAAAAAGCTATATACTGTTGGATGAGGGGAGAGATTTATTTGGGAACAGAAGAGTGAGAAAAGAAAGTACCCAAGTATACATAATACAAATCAGGATATATCAAGTATACAAAAAATGAAAAAGGGGGCAGATACCTGTTATTGATGGAATCAAGAGTGGCTTTCTAATGATGTGATAGTTAAAATGGTCTTAGTGAGGGTTTAGTGGCAGTCTCCAAGCTACTCAGGAGACTGAGACAGGAGGATTGCTTGAGCCCAGGAATTTTGAAGCTGTAGTGACCATTAATCGTGCATCTCCACTCTACTCCAGCATGGGCAATATAATGAGACTTGTTGGTTAAAAAGAAAAAAAATAAAATGGCTTTGGAGGATAGTAAAAAATTTTATAGGTGGAATAAACATTTTAGACCTGTATTATAAATATGGGAATCACTAGCACATACGACTGTTTCTATTTAAATACAGTTTAAAATTCAATCCCTTAATACAAGGGATATGTATTAAGGGATTGAATTTTAATAATACAATTAAGGGATTGAATTTTAATAATTCAATGCTTAATAATAACATCATTGTTGAAAGTTACAATGGACAGCATTGTTTAGCTAAACAAACAGAGCAAAGCCTGGGTTATATTTGAAAAGCAGCAAATAAGTAAATAATAATTTTGAAATTATGGCCACTATAGATAGAATAGTAATGGAAGAAAGTCTGGGAAAGTAGTTGATGGCCATATGCTGAGACCTTGATTGCAGAATTCAGAATTTTACAACAGTCAGGAGTTAGTAGGATGCTATAGGTTTTTCACCATAGTAGTAGTGGGATCAGAGATTATTTAAGAGATTAATCTGGCGTGCAGGATGGATCTGAAACAGAGAGACTAAGTACCTCCTAAGGGGTTATGAGGGCTTGTACAAGGTTGAAGACCCCCCTAATCCAAAAATTCAAAACCCCAAACTTTTTGAGGCTGACCTGATGCCACAGGTGGAAAATTCCACCCTTGACCTCATGGTAAGCTGCAATCAAAATTTTGTTTCATGCACAAAATGATTTAAAATATATAAAATTACCTTCTGGCTATGTGTGTGTGAGGTATATATATGCATAAACATTAAAAGATTTCATGATTAGACTTGGGATTTTATCCCCAAGAAAAGATTAATTATATGCAAATATTCCAAAATCTAAAACACTTCTGATGATAAGCATTTTGGATAAGGGACACTTATCCTATACTGGGGAAGTGAGAGTGTGAAATAAAAGGATAGGATTTTGAGAGAATTAATGGGGAAAAAAGAAGATGGGGGTAAAGGCCCTTGGTACTCCCCTTTTCCTATTTCACTCAGCGAATTTATCCTTCAAGATCCAACATAAGTGTCCCTCTTTTCCTTTTCTAGACTCTTCCAGTAATCTTTTACTTACTCCTATAATACTTAGTTTATAACGTCTTCGAGAACTATATTACATTGAAGTATAATTTATTTTTTATGTTGTTATTGCCCTTACCATATTGTGAACTCTTTGGGAATAATAACCAAATAAATTTTATTCTATTTTGCATTCTCAACGTTTCTTTTTTGTGAACATGTAACCACGCCCAACAGGGGTTGGGGTCATGGAGTTAACAATGTGGAAACAGCTGGGAGCTGAGGCTAGGAAGAACACCCCCCTCCCCATAGTGACTACCACATAAATACTCAAAACAAGGTTTTTTTGCATGAGAAAGTTGATGAGATTTGTGGCCAAAATAATTAGGAAAATTTAAAAGAAATAGAGAAAGGAAAAGGGGGATGTAGTTGGGAGTCATCTCAAAGACTAAATCTCACAGGTACCTTATAATAGACTAATTGTGGTTTTTTTGCTTACCTCAAGTGAGAGGTAATTCAGCATCTTTAATTAAAAGCTCTCTTGAAGGGTTTTTCTGGCAGGTAAGTTGGTTCTGAATGAATCTAACATTTTTCCCAAATTTGAAAAGGCCCTTTCTGGTTATTCTAAGAAATTAATGAGCTTTTTGCAAATAGGCAGTCTTAGCAGCCTAATAAATATAAAATGTCTTGACAGTCTTTGAAAAGGAGCTCTGCTGCTGACTTTACTATCTGACAGTCCTATCTTCCTAGAATAACATAGGATAATTTTTGTATGTCTGTGTATAGCTCATCATCAGAAGACTACATATATTCAAATACTCAGTGTAAAAAAAATTTGAATTAACTGATATCTTAATATATTTTTAGAAATGCAGACATGAAATTATTTGCATTTTTCTTGATGACAGAAAATAAAATAACTAAATCCCTTAGAAATGTTCTTACCTTGGATGCTTTAAAGACCTTTGAATTTTCTCTTTCTTGGGTAGGGAGTTATCAATTATGCAAAACTAAAGGCACAGCCAAATTTTTAAAGCAATAATAAAAATTCTATTATTTTAAATAACTATACAAAATGATTTAAATTGCTTTTAAACACTGCTTCCCTGTCTCAGGTAAAGGCTCAACAAAAAGTACTTTGTAAAAATATAATAAATAATATAATAAATATAATAAAAATATAATAAATAATCCTCTTTGATTAACCATTTCTCTAGTATTTTAACAGCTGTTTTCTGTAATGAAAATACCTGACTCTGTTCTTTGCCTTGTAAGAGGGAGAAATAAAAGCAAAACTCGTTAACAAGTTTTTCCTTTTGTTCCCCACATATGTACTCTGCAATTTCTCTCATCTGTTTTTCATGTTCAAAAACAAAAATCTACCCAAGAGGCAAACCAAGTACCACTGCTTTTAACACATCCAAGATGTAGTTGTTAGAAAAAGCCTAGGATAGATGGTACTAGCTTTCCACTCTCTGTAGACAGCAAATTACTGTACTTGCAAACTATAACCAGGCAGTAGTGTTTTTTTTTCTTTATCTCTTACAGAAAAAAATAATGTGATTGCATCCTGGAAATTATTTTAATGAAGTTGTTCCTGTACCAGAAACAGTTCCTTTTGCAGATTACTGAGAGCAAAATTTCTTGCACAGTTGTAGAAATGTTACTAAAAAAGAAATGTTATCACTCAAAAATTGTAATGGTGTAGATATTACATTGTAGGTTTACAGTTTTGAAAAGCATTTATTTTTCTTCATATGTAGTAAACCTTTTTCCATTTATTATAATAACTGTTTAACCTGAAATAATCTTACATGAATAACATTAGTCATCTGTTGGTGAATGGCAATATGTCTCCAAAGGCCTGAGTATAAATAAGAACTGAAAGATTTTTTTTAAAAAGGTGATGTAAAGAATCATATTTTCCTTTTGACTGTGAAAGTATTTGCAGTTATTTTGTCTAAACCCTTAATCTTGAATTAACTTTGCCTCTTAGTGCTTTGATCCCTTCTTTAATGTTCTTTTTCTACAAATACCTAAAACTATAAAAAAAAAAAAGGCTATGACTCTCTTGTTCTAGAAACTACCCTCTAATATTTATATATTTAATTAAGTTCTGCTTGCTTATTAAATTTTTTCACATAGCATCTCTTAAGGAATTCTTGCCACCTAAGTATAGCCAGTTAACAGTGTCGATAGATGATACTTTTTCTAAAACTGAGCTTTATAGACTTTATTTTCCACTGAAACATCAAGTGAAGATATTTTACTATAAATTTCATTTTTTCTTAATTGAATATTTATATTGTAGTTTGTTGTAGATTGTGAATTCTTTAAAAAAGAGACAAGATCAATACAGCTTCCTGTAACTCATCTTTTTTCCTTTGGTAAGTTCTTTGGGAAATCTTAAGAATTGCTTTTATTTTTAAGACAGTACAAACTTATTTTGCCAGTTAGTTGCAATAAAGTAGAGCCTTGTAATGTCAAATATTGTATATTTCAAGTCTTATTCTTGGAATAACTATGTATGATAATGGTTCATTTAATAATGAGCTAGCAGTCATCTTCTGAGAAGTGAACTTTAAGAGAAATTTCTCCATAATCACATACATTTGCAGATAATTGTGTATGTGTTTTTATGTGAAATTTATCCTAAATATTGACCCTTCTTATAAATTTTATTGTATAAATTGCTATCTGCCTTATGGAGGCCTCAAGATTTCTTTAAATATTCCTTTATACTTTATTTTATTTTATTTTATTTATTTATTTATTATTATTATTTTTTGAGACAGAGTCTCACTATGTCACCCTTGGTAGAGTGCTATGGCGTCACAGCTCACAGCAACCTCTAACGCTTGGGCTTAAGCGATTCTCTTATCTCAGCCTCCCAGGTAGCTGGGACTGCAGGTGCCCTGCCACAGCGCCCAGCTATTTTTGTTGTTGTTGTTGTGGTTGTAGTTGTCATTGTTGCTTAGCTGGCCTGGGCCAGGCTCGAACCCGCCAGCCTTGATGCATGTGGCTGACGCCATAACCTCTGCGCTACTAGCGCCGAGCCTATACTTTTTTTTAAAATAATTTTAGACTTATAGAAAAGCCACAGAAGAGTAGAGTTCCTGTATATTTTTAGCCCATCTTCCCCAGATTTGACTTCCTGTACAAACACAATATAATTTATAAAACGAAGAAATTAGCATTGGTACAATACCTACATACTGTTAACTCTAAGACTTTACTTAGTTTTCACCAGTTTTTCCAATGAGGCCCTCATTCTCCTAGTTCCCTTGTTGCATTTAATTGTCACATTTCCTTAGTCTCCTGTGAAAGTTCCTCAATCTTTTCATGTCTTTCATGACATTAAAGCCTAAAACCTTTAAAGACCAGCGGTCATTTATTTTGTAGAATGTCCCTCAGTTTGGATTTGTCTAATGCTTTTTTTATGATTAGATTGAGGTTATGCATTTTTTGTCAAAAATACTGTGGAAGCAATGTACATTTCTCAGTATATCATATCAGTGTATACATGATGATATCTCTAATTACTGAACATCTGTCACCGTGGTCTCTTAGTTGAAGTGGTACCTATCAGGTTTTTCCACTATAATGTTATTGCCTTTCCTTTTTGTAATTAATAAATATCTTGGATAAGATACTTTATGAGTATGCAAATATCCTGATTTTCTTCAAAATAACCTACTACTTTTAGCATCCATTGGTTTATTTAGTCTTTAGCAAAGTATTACTCTGGTATTCTACATTTATTAGAATTCTTCTTCAGGTAAATTTGTCCTAGCTCCCAATTTATGAATTTATTCACTTGTTATTTATGACAGTATTGTCTCATGGATATTTATTTTATTCATTGGGTTGTAATCCATTTTTACCTATTTTTTGCTTAAGTTGTTCCAGCTTTAGATATTGGGAACTCTTTTAGGTTGGTTCCTGTGTTCTTTTGGTATGCGCTATATTTTATATGCCACCATGGAAAGCATTTGTGTTACTTGAGAAAACTTTCTTTAAGGTTTTTATCCCTCCCTTACCCTTTTGGTTTTGTTTTTGTTAGAAAAACACTGAGAACCATACAAAAATGACAACTCTGAATCACATATATCATTGAAGATAGCAAGCTTGTAAATAAAACATCTACCAAGAAAGTATATTTTTCTGAAATTGGAAATAGGTACTAGACTTTTTGAAAAACACAAAATGTGATTGGAAGTCATAAATATGCTTTGTCCAGAGTTTATTGTAAAAGGATTAGATTTTAGGATTTCTGTCCTCCACATTAGAAGTGAAAACTTGTAAATTATTCTTTAATGTCAAAAACCTGTTAGCATCATATTAATGTTAAGCAGTCAATACATACTTTAAAATGCTTTGATAATCTAAGTTATACAGTACTTTTAATTCAATAGGATTGTCTTCAAGGAAAGTGGTATTAAATACAAGTGGCCTATACTACAATATAGAGCTTCTGAACTTTGGACAGGTAATTATCCTGACTATAACAAAAAGGATTTGATTTTATTTCAATGTTTAAACAAACATATCCTGACTATAACAAAAAGGATTTGATTTTATTTCACTGTTTAAACAAATAAACTTTTGTGTTTTTTTTTTATTTTTGTGGTCAAACCTCTATTAGATATACCAAGCTTTCAAAATCAACGTGGTAAGCAAATGCTCAGGAGTCAAAGGTAAATAAATGTATTCTCTGAAACATATGTAAGAAATAGTATTATCATTTGAAGAATCAACGGTTCTTCTTTTGAATTTTCTGTAATAATTGTTCTTCCTTATATTTTTATGTGAAATAAACTCTCTTTAATTATAGAAAAGATAATTATATTTCCAAGGGATTTGACATAGATCCTTTCTTAACAGGAAAGCATCTCTGTCTGTTTTAGTTTAAATATTCTTATTTTAAAAATACTCTATATCTTTGTTTCTTTATAGTAGTAATTCACATTTAGCTGTTTAATATTTTTCTAGTTTCTTCATACTGCCAATATGTTCTAATATCTTTTGTAAATCTAATTAAATTATTACTATTTAGGAATTCTCTATAATTTTTTATTGTGTGATACAATTCTTACTAATTTTTTTATGAAATGGGCAATTGTATCATTACTTAGGTATTGTAGCTTATGTAACATTTAGGATGACATAGTAATACATGTTTCCTTTGTGTTCTAACAGAAGAAATAACTAGTATCTATAAACTTCATATTCCCTGGTCTTATGAAGATTCACTAACTATTGCACAGTAAGTACATGAAAGAACTTACTTTAAGCTCTGCTGTTTTTGAAGAATATTCTACTTAGTTTATTTATTTAAGTCAGATGAATTATCAAACTCCCCCAATAAAAATGTCTGTATCTTTTATGTAGCCTTATGCCCATAATTTAATAAATAATATACTCAGTAAATTATATAGAACTCAGACATTACTTGCTAGAGACATGAACTACCTTCCATCCTCTCTCCCAACTCCTGTGTCCTAAAAGGATCATTCAAAGAGTTGTGCTGTGACTGGAAAAGTATCTACCCACAATAATGTGTTTAGCATTATTGTGGAAGCATCTAGCTAAATAATGCTAAATAATGTGTTTAGCATTAATGTGGAAGCATCTAGCTTCCAGTCTCTATTATTTCATTGTATTGTATCGAGGATTGACTCAGCCATGCAAGTTTTTTGTTTTGTTTTGTTTTTTTCCGAGACAGAATCTTACTATGTTGTCTTCAGTAGAATGCTGTGGCATCACAGCTCACAGCAACCTCAAACTCTTGGGCTTAACTGATTCTCTTGCCTCGGCCTCCCAAGTAACAGTCTCCCGCCACAATGCCCGGCTATTTTTGTTGTTGTTATTGTAGTTGTCATTGTTGTTTAGCTGGCCCGGCTGGGTTAGAACCCACCAGCCTCAGTGTATGTGGCTGGCACTGGAACCACTGCTATGGGCACCGAGCCTTAGCCATGTGTTTTTAACAGCATTTTGTGTTTGAGAATTGATATTTAAGTTATCTCTTCAGGGTTCCATCTTCTACAGAAATTTCTCTGAAACTCCATATTGCTCAACCAGAAAATGATAGCCATGTGGCATTATTAAAAATGTACACGTCACCAGACTGTCAGTATGAGGTAAGTAGTATGTTTGCTTAATCTTCAAGATACAGTTATAGAGGGCAGTGCCTGGGACTCAAGGAGTAGGGCGCAGGTCCCGTATGCCAGAGGTGGTGGGTTTAAACCTGGCCCTGGCTAAAAAAAAAAATAAATAAATAAACTGCAAAAAAGAAAAAAAAGATACAGTTATAGAATTAACTACAAATCTTTTCTTTTGTACTTCAGCCTCAGATAGTAGTGATGTGGAAGCCAATAAGTATAAGAAATACACATTTAAAATATTTCACATATTCTCCATTTTGCCTATTAGCACCACCTCTGTATTTACTTAGCTGGATCATTTGCATATATATCTCTCTCTTAATAAATAATAGAAAGTAAAACAAAAATCTAGACTGCAGATTAGCCTTCTAAATTTTGAAGCCCAAGGTCCTGAATCACCTAAAATTGAAGAACATGAAAGCAGCTGACTTGGCTTTACTGCCGTAATTGACATGAAACCTATTGGCTTACAGCTGTGCTGGGTTAGCTTAAGCACTTTCCTTTTCACTAATTATTTTAAGCTCTATTAGTCATTAATATGTGTGACTTAGTATCTGTTATGTCTGTTTTATAATCAAAGTACATCTCTTTGTGCTATGAGAAGAGGAATAGACTTGAGGGTAACATTTTATTTACTTAGGGATTCAGGAACTAAAAGAGTCCCCAGTTTCCAGATTTAAGTGGTTAAAGTACACATTTCAGTGGTGGTGACATCCCTGCCCTCTGGTTTATGTGCAATATCTTATTTCAGCTTAACTACTTTTAATCAAACATACATACTTGTATTCTTATTAGAACTGTCTTAGAGTACACTAGGATCGATATCCTCAGATTTACTAATCTATTACTATCTATTGTCTGTTCTTACAACTAAGTTTCAGTTTAACCTATATTATAAATTTAGATTTCACAGAATTTACAAATGCTTTTATATCTTGCATTTATTTAATAGTGAAGACTTGTGCAGGGCAACAGTGGTTTTTAACTTGTGTGGTTTTTTAAAATATTAAAGTGATAGAATTGAAAATTATTTTAACACTGTCTACAAATGTGTCATGCTCTCAAAATGTTCATGTTTTTACAAATATTGCATATTTTCAAGAAGTCTATATTTTGACAAAATTGTCATTTTATTACTTTACTAAGAAAGATTTATCTCCTTTTCCCATACTTCCTAATATCAAAAAAGGTACATTTATGGTAACATAATGAAAAACAAATTTCTTTTTAAAATATTACTTTGGTTTAAATTTCTTTAGTTGGCATGGTCTGGTAATAAGTTATTCTGGTTAATTAAGAATTCTGGTTAGTAAAGAGTTACCGCACATACATAGCATTCAGTTGTCAAAGAATTAGAATATGGGAACACATACTAAAGAGTAAAACTATACTTAATACAATTTAAATGGTGGTTCAGAAGAGTCTTTAAGATCTTGAGTGCCTTTAGCTTTATCATTATAAAAAATTAATTATTATGCTTAGAGATGTGTAGAACTGCTCATTTTAATAAAATGTGAACTTTAGAATTTGAGAGGAAAATAACCTTTTTTTGGTTTCTTTTGATAATTATTTTAAACTAGGTCACAGTTAAGACTTCCTTTTCGCAAATACTTGGACAGGTAAGAGAAACTTCTGGTTGGTTATTTATTGACTTGTGAATAGACATTGTAAGGAAGAGGTTACAGACTTTTACTATAAAGGGCCAGATAATCAATAATTTAGCAGACCACATACAATCTCTTTTTGCTGCTGTCACCACTGCAACTACTTTTTCCTCTTCTTTTTTCTTCTCATTCTTCTTCCACTTTAATAAAATATAAAAACCATTCTTGGTCTACAGGTAGTAGTCGGCCAATCCCTGCTTTAAAGTGATGCTTTCACATTTCATATATCCAAGAAATAAGAGCTGATAACTGATTCTCAAACAAATTAATATTTTTGGTTAAATGAATGTCATATTACGACTTCATGTTGCTCATACTATATTATAATATTCAGTGTACAGTAAAATCTGTAAACCTTGTCATAAATGAACATTGTCAAAGAATTTTTTTTATTACATGTGCTTAGTTTATAAAAGGTAATAATATATTCCATTAAAAACAAATGTGTTGAAATTTACTTGCAAATGATGTTGCAAAAATAATTTATCAAGCAGTAGAACTACAGATGTTATTTATTATTGTTAATATTTGCAGAATTATACAACATGGACAAACATAAGATAATATTAATTAGGGAAATTATATAGTTTTAAAATTCAGTAAAATTTTATTGTACCTTTTATTACTTTTACTTTATTTTTTGGTTTGTTATATTTTGCAATCCAGGCATAGTAGTTTTGTTTTTTTTCTTTGTCATTTCTATAATTACAATGAAACTCAAAATTAGAAACAGTTTTATATACATTATTTCATTTGATCCTCATAGCAACCAGTGAAACATAGATTGTGATTGTTAGTGAACACTACAAAATTCTAAGTTAATGTATAAAAATTTTGTGCTAAATTAGGAAGTGAAGATTAAATGTTAATGTAAGTTGAAAAATAATGCCAGGTTGGGTGGGTGGGGCTCATGCCTGTAATCCTAGCACTCTGGGAGGCGGAGGTAGGATTGGTCAGGAATTTGAGACCTGCCTGAGCAAGAGTGAGACCCCATCTCCACAAAAAATAAAAAAATTAACCAGACATAGTGACAGACATCTATAGTCCCAGTTACTCAGGGAGGCTGAAACAAGAAGATTACCTGAGCCTAAGTGCTGGAAGTTGCAGTGAGCTATGATGATACCATTGCATTCTACCCAGGGTAACAGAGTGAGACTCATCTAAAAAAAAAAATTTTTTTTTTTTTTTTTTTTCCGAAAATAGGACATGGGTAATTATGGTAAATATTCTAAAATGTTAAAGGACCAACTATTAAATTTCTTATAGGGGTAAAATTCATGCTGTTGAATTTTTAGTATGTCCACCAGGCATATTACACAGTGATTTGGGGTAAAGATAGAACATACTGTCTTATCTCTGTTATTAATGTGGCTCATAATTTAGTTTAGTGACAAGAAAAGTCAAATTAGCCTGATATTCAGCAGTCAAGCACAATTATATTAGATACCAAAAGATGACAGACTAATATTCTTGTTTAGATGTGGGAAGTCTTTCTACAGAATGAGGACATACAGGTAGGTGTTACAGGATCAGAGGTGGGTTTTTTTTTTTTTTTTAAAAGGTCAAGTAGGTTTAAAGATGCCTGCGGCCGTTCAGAACTCACATGTGAGTGCGGGCAAAAAGCTGAAAAAGAATCCAAAGAAGAGGAAATTGGAAGCCAGAGCCGAGCTGGAAGACGAGATCAAAGACGCTTCCGACAGCCAAGGAAGCTGTGGATTGGAAAAGGATTGCTTTTCTTCTTCTGATGAAGCAAGAGAAGCTGACAATGAGGATGATGTTGAACCCTATAATGAAAATGAAAATACTGCAGAATCCAGTGTTGGGACTAATATGGGCTGGGCAAATGCCATGGCTAAAATTCTTAACAAAAAAATTCCTAAAAGTAAATCCACCATTTTGGTCAAAAACAAAGAGCTGGAAAAGGAAAAAAAAAAAAAAAAAAAAAGAGTTAAAACAAGAAAGACTAGAGAAAATAAAACAGTGTGATAAGAGGCTGGAGTGGGAAATGATGTGCAGACTAAAGCCAGATGTTGTCAAAAACAAAGAAACTGAGAGAAATCTTCATAGAATTGCAACAAGGGGTGTGGTGCAATTATTTAAGGCTGGTCAGAAACATCAAAAAAATGTTGATGGATAGGTTTAAAAAGCTGGAGGCTCTATTAGGTGGCATGCTAAGTTGATATCAGCCATTTCCAAGAAAGATTTTATCAGTGTTTTGAGGAATGGATGGAAGTACAAATGAGACGAGTTCAACTAGGAAGAGCTCAAAAGCCAAACAGACTGAAGGGAAATCAGAAGAGGGCCCAAGTTGGACTACCCTACATGATGATTTCATGATGGGAGCATCTATGAAAGACTGGGACAAGGAAAGTGATGGGCCAGATGACAGCAGACCAGGATCTACAAGCGACTCTGATACGTAAGGCAATGTAGGAGACATACTTGCCATCACTTGCTGTCTCCTACAAAAAAATGTTTCATTCTCTTACAGTTGGGAAGTTATAAGGATATCATTCGTAAGAAAGCCTAAAGACTTTTACTAGCTTTGGTAAAGGGAGAATACTGGTCTTCCCCCTTTTCATGTAAATTGTATTAAGATTATATTTTCAATTCTTGTATAGTTTTAGGTATTATTCCACAAAACAATTGTAAAAAAAAAACTTCTGCTTAACCAGCAAGAGATACTTTTTGCCGGGATCATTACATGTTTACAGATTGGTCATGTCTGTTGGTGTATTGTTTTAGAATCACCATTATCTCCAGAAATGCAGTACAATTCATAATTAAAATAAACTTTTCGAAATTAATATTTAAAAAGAAAAAGGTCAAGTAAAGAATTTGTGGTGATTGAACTAAGTTCTTTCCAAATTACTGAAAAGGTACAAGATGTTCTTCATGTTTATTTAAAAATTTAGCTTGTAAAAATAAAAAATACAAAAAATAAAAATTTAGCTTGTCAGTAAGAAAATGAATTAAAGTTATGTAATTTTTTTTTTTAAATAATACATACTTTTAATGTGGCTAATTCAGTCACAGATGACTGGGAAAAAGGAATAAAGAGGAACCACTTAGGAGAATCTTCAGCCTTTGAGTAGATAATTTTTTATAAAATCAATATTTTTCCATAAAAGGAAAGAGAAAAATGTTTACTTATTTTTTTAGTCTACTCTTATGAAAAAGAAGGCAAAAAAAACCTAAAACTTAGTTTCTTAGAATTCCATAAACTCTAGTAAAAACATTTATATATAGTAATAAAGTCTAGTGTTGCCAGATGTTTAGATTTTTAAGAGAAATTGGAAATCTTCAGAAAGATGGCAGCTGAGTAACAGCCTCCCTGTAACTGGGCCTGGCGAATCTGGGGAGACAAGACTCCAGACATCTCTGGCCGGTGGGACCTGCCTACAATCATCCCTTTGAGGACACAGAGAGCCAGCAAGGGACTTCTGGACCCCAGGAGGAAGACAAAAACAGT
>CAUYPK010162467.1:0-17660 GCA_963574355.1 Loris lydekkerianus | reverse complement strand
TCAATGTGTCAAAATCTTTGGTGATTTTGTCTTTAAATTCCTTGATGAAAAAGTTCAGGTGATCTGCTGCATAATGATGTGAATATGCTCAACACAACTAAACAACTTAAAAAAGGTCAAGATGGCAAATTCTGTTGTTTCCTTTCACCACAACCAAGAATTTTTTAATAAAGAGAAGATACTCCATTATAGATTCTGTCTGTGATAGTCAGCCTCCATGAAAGCCCCCAACAATTCCCACCTCCTGATATTCACAGCTTGTGCAGTCTCCTCCCATATTGTCCCAGAAGTGATAGTGTGTCACTTCCCAGATTAGGTTATATAGGTGGCTTTCATCTTGGTTCTCTATCTCTGTTTCTCTCTCTCATACTCACCCTAGAGGAAGCCAGCCTTCTTGTCATGAAGCCACACAGGATTCCCAAGGAGAAACAGATGTAGCCAGCTACTGAGGTCCCCAGCCAAAAGCAGGCAAGGAGCTTGTGAATGAGCTTGATAGCTGGTCTTCCCCCAGCTGAGCTTCCAGATGAGACTACAGCACTTCTGACAACTGGCTGCCAATCCCAGATTTCTGACCCTCAGAACTGTAGGATAATAAATGTTTGCTACATTTGTGGGTATTTTTTTTAGAGACAGAGTCTCACTTTATCATCCTCAGTAGAGGACTATGGCATCACAGCTCACAGCAACCTCAAACTCCTGGGCTTAGGTGCTTCTCTTGCCTCAGCTCCCAAGTAGCTGGGAATACAGGCACCCACCACAATGCCCAGCTACTTTCTTGTTACAGTTTGGCTGGGGCTGGGTTTGAACCCACCATCCTCAGTGTATGGAGCTGGTACCCTACCCACTGAGCCACAGGCACCACCCCTGTGGGCAATTTCTAATGCAGCAATGGGTAATTAATACTCTATGTGATGGTCACTGAATATTCAGAATGCCTGGGGTGCAGAAATATCCTAACATGTTTTCTGAGTCTTCAATAAAGATGCAACTGCAATCTCCTTATATCACTTAGGACTTGGTATACTCAAATTCTCTATGTGACACTAATTGTGACTCACAGTCAACCATAAAGTTTAAATAGGTTGAAATCCATATCCCCCTACCCTTCAGAGTAACTAAGAATTTATTATAGAGAACAACTGAGAAAAGATTAAGAGAAAGATTTTGAATAATGAGCAACACAGCCATTTTCCTTTACTTAAGAAATTGACTGGGGGTGGGGTTTGGGGTAGAGCAAGATGGCAGGCCAGAAGGATCATTCAGCTGAACTCTACTAGAATGACTGGGGCAAAAGACACCTGGTATGCGGACCTCACCCAGAGTCATGGTTCAGGCAGCATAGGAAGGAGGTAGTGAGCTAGATACAGTGTATGATCTGGAGCGGTAGAAATCTGATGAATTAGACAAGTAATTGTGACTGGCTGGGATCAGCTGGCTGCCCCACAGAGGTCCGGGATGGGAGGAAGCCTTTCTGCAGTTTCCAGTTGTTGGGGGAAGCTGTGCATTGAGTGGAAAGCTTGGAAGAGTGATCAGACTTGAACAGTATACAGAAACCAGATTTGAATAATGGTTAACATAGATGTGCCATAGGTTCGGTGACTGGTGAGGCAGCCACACTGAGAAGGTCTCAGAGGTTCAGGGGATTGCCATTGTGAAAAGGTCATGAGAAGAACTTAGCAGGGGCCTAAATCATGAGCCCATTAATTCCATCTGCTTGGATCAGGCTTGGGACAGGCTGAAGGACTCCCACACCTCACAAGAACTGGTGTCAGGGGGTACTGTGAGACCTGCCCCTGAAGGATTGTTGTGAGGTTTAAGATCCCAACCTGGCAGGGTCTGAATACTGAGGAAACAATCAAGTGATCACTAAAGGCAACTAAGTTTGGAATAAGGACCATAGAGGTTGCTGGATGTGTTCTCCATCTCCTAAAACAACCCACAGCACCAACTGGTATCCCAGTGACATATTGCAACATGCTGTCATCAAGAGCAAGAATTTCTGTTTATTTGGCTTTGCTCAGCTTGGGGCCACTTCAAGACCTAAGCTCTGAGACAAGGTAATTTGAAGCAAAGGAGGCTTGGGACAACTTTAGAATTGCTCCTCGAATTTCTAATTCCAAGTTTTCCTCCATTCTATTAATCTTGTTTGTGATCCAAATTCTGAATTCAATTTCTGACTTCTCAGCTATCTGTTTATGAATGGGGTCTTCAGTTACATCTGCCCTATCTTTCCTTGAGGTGGTTCATCTACTCTGGTTATTCATGTAACAGAGTTTTTCCGCTGATTCCACCCCATGATTATTTTACACCATTTGACTTTTCCCCTGGAGCTTTGCCAAGGACCCGTACAGTGCTACGGCCTGAGAAACTGGGGATCTGTTTGGTGTGGTGGGGCTAAGTGTCTCTGTCTTGTTTTCAGCTGGTCTCTATCTGACTCTAGTGAAACAGTTACTCTGGGTTGAAGTCTCAGCTGTGGAGAAATACCAGCAGTTAAGTCACCCCACCCCCGCAGGCAACAATTGGAAAAGGAAAATCAAACCTTCCTACAACCACACACCCAGGGCACCACTTGGATAGTCCTCAGGCAATTGGCTCAGTTCAAAAGGTCCAAATCAATTGTCTCATTCAGCACCTGACTCGGGCAGAACAGTTTAAAAGGTCTCTGGCAACTAGATCACAGGGGTCTGCTGACAACTCAAATATGACTTGCTGTGATGCTCCGTAAGGTCAGGAGGATCCACCCAGGAAATAGATTAGTCCGGGAAGGTTGATGCACCTCTGTCACACCCCACCTTGCACCTCTGTCACACCCAGTCACTGATAACCTCACAGGGCTGTGACCCAGTTGCCTCCAATGAGCAGATACTCTAGGGGTTTGCATCTGCCTGAATCACAAGGAAATGTATGTCTCCTCAACCAGGCTGCTGCTCTCTGACTCTATTCAGGAGGGGGAAGGCAAGGCCTGACAACCTCAGGGACTTGATGGAGACTGGGGGTGTTCACTCAATTCCAGCCCCACCCCTGATTGATGTTACTGACCTTACAGAACAACTTTGCGGAATTTGTTTCTGTCCTGGCTAAATTCCCCTGCAGAAAAGAATCTGTTTTGAGTTCACAGAACTTGTGCCTCAGGCCCTATCTTTGCTGCTGCAAAGGTTTGTATTCGCAGCTCAGTTAGCTGTCAGTTCTAGCCTCCTGCCCTCTTTTGTCTAGGCTGACGATCCCCTGAGGGCCGGGTGTGTCCTAGGCTCAGTAAAGCAGTCCTCTGGGTCAGCCCTGCCCTGGGAGTCCACAGCACTGTGCGTGCATTTTTTAGTCCCGCGCTCCACTCAGGCTGGTACCACCTCAGGCAAACCCTTTACTCACGGGGCCTGTGTTTTCGTCCCAGGCAGTGAGAAGGAAAATGGAGGAAAGGAGGTGAACAAAAAGAAAGAATACATGAGGAGGAACCAACAGAAAAAGTCAAGCAACATGAAAAACCAAACTGGTGCAACTCCTCCAAGGGACCATGAGGCAGCTACTGCAGAAGACTCCACCTATAAAGAATTAATGGATTTTACAGAAAGGGAATTTAACATATGGATGATAAAGACAATAAAAGGAATGGATAAGAAAACAGAAACACAGAACTAAAAGTCAGATGAGAGATATGTAGAATATAGAAAGGATATGGTGGAGCTTACAGAAATGAAGGAGACAATCAGGGAATATAAAGATACAGTAGAAAGTATCAAAAGTAGGTTAGACCATGGAGAAGAAAGAACCTCAGAGATAGAGAGAAAAGTTTTTGAGTTAACCCAAGTACTTAAAGAGGCAGAAACAAAAAGAAAGAAAGCAGAAGAGGTGCTTAGAGAACTACAAGACTCCATGATGTATTCAAACATATAAATAACAGGGAACATATAAATAACAGGGATTCCTAAAAGTGAAAAAGATTGTCCCAAAGGAATGGAAGCCCTGCTAGAGACTATCACAAATGAAAACTTCCCAAGTTATACTAAAGACCCCAACACACTCCTTTCAGATGAATGTCGAACCCCAGGTCATCTCAACTCAAACAGAACTTTTCCAAGACACACCATAATGAATATATCCAAAGTCAAGATGAAAGAAAAAATTCTGCAAGCAGCCAGGACTAAGTGCCAAATGACCTACAGAGACAGAGCCATTAGGATGACAGCAGACTTTTCAACTGAAATTTTCCAAGCCAGAAGAACATGGTCATTCACCTTAAACATTCTTAAATATAAGAATTTTCAGCTCAGAATTCTGTATCCAGCTAAACTAAGCTTCAAAACTGATGGAGAAATCAAATCTTTTGCAGAAATATAAACACTGAGGAAATTCACCACAAGACCACTCTGCAGGAAATACTTAGACTTATTCTCAACACTAACCATCACAATGGACTGTAACAGCTTGTATAGTCTATGGCTAGGAGGAGTGAGAGTATAAGAAATACCTGTATAGCTCAATAAGGGAACACCTTGGTGGAAAGGGCATGGACAGGGATTTAGCTCTCCTAACAAGCATGAGAGCTCATGAGATGAGAGCAGTGGTGAATTGGCAGTCTCTACACCTGTAGTGTTGAGAGGCACGAGAGCAGCCTTATATTAGGCTGAAGGAGAAGGCAGTTGAGAGCATGTGCATTCTATCATGGACACGCTTACTCTGACTCTGTCTCCTCTTCTGCCTGAAGAATGCCAGCATGGAGTCTCTCTGCTGAATATTACAAAGCTCTGCTAAAGACTAAGATCTATCTTTCTAAGAAGACTGCTTTTCTCTCTCTCTCTCTCTCTCTCTCTCTCTCTCTCTCTCTCTCTCTGTCTCTCTCTCTCTCTCCAGCTAAAGTAGATAGCCCTCAGGCACCTAACAGACCTGAGCAAGGTAACTTAGTGGTCCACATCAAGAACCTAGTTAAGCCAGGCCTGACACCTGGCCAGTCTTGGGCCCTGACAAGTGGTGTCAGAAATGAGATGTGACAATGAACCACTCGCAAAGGAAACACCCAGAAGTTAAATGTCAAAACTTAGCTTCTACAGTGGTGCAAAGGATAAAATTACACAATGGATTTTCACAAAGTAAGATAAATAGAACTCCACCAAACTTATTAATTCTCTTAAAAAATGTCAATGGATTGAATTCACCACTGAAAAAGCACAGGCTGGTTGATTGGATGTAAAAGCATAAGCCATCCATTTGCTGTCTCCAAGCCAGCCATATGCTGACACACCTAGCTTTGAAGGACAAATCAAGACTCAGGGTTAAGGGATGGAAAATAGTACTTCAAGCAAATGGAAATCAGAAGAAAGGACGGGTTGCAATCTTATTTTCAGATACAAGCAGATTTAAAGCAATTAAAATTAAGAAAGACAAAGATGGACACTTTATACTGGTCAAAGGAGCAATACAACAAGAAGACATTTCAGTTTTAAATATTTATGCACCCAAATTAAATGTTCCCAGATTTATGACACAGACCTTGATGGGTTGAAGCAATGTGATATCCCATAAGACCATAATAATGCACCCAAATTAAATGCAAAACTAGGAAAAGACCCAACTAAAAAGGAGAAGTTCAGAACAATTTCATTAATGAATATAGATGCAAAAATTTTCAATAAAATCCTAGCCAATAGATTACAGCTACACATTTTTTAAAAAAAATAATTCATCAGGATCAACTAGGTTTCATCCCAGAGACACAGGCTGGTTTAACATACGCAAGTCCATAAACATAATTCACCATTTCAACAAAAGCAAAAACAAAGACCATATGATCCTCTCAATCAATGCAGAAAAAGAATTCAATAAAATTCAGCAACCTTTTCTAATTAGAACACTTAAGAATATAGGCATAGGTGGCACATTTCTGAATCTGATTGAAGCTATCTACAACAAATCCATAGCTAACATTATACTGAATGGAGTAAAACTGAAAGTTTTTCCACTTAGAACTGGAACCAGTGAAGGTTGTCCTCTATTGCCACTACTATTCAACATAGTGCTGGAAGTTCTAGCCAATACAATCAGGCAAGAGAAGGAAATAAAGGGCATCCAAATAGGGGCAGAAAAGGTCAAACTCTCAGTCTTTGCCAATGATATGATCTTATATTTAGAGAATCTGAATGACTCAAAAACTCCTGGAAGTGATCAAAAAATACAGTAATGTCTCAGGATATAAAATCAATGTCCACAAATCAGTAGCTTTTGTATATGCCAACAATAGCCAAGATGAGAAGCTAATCAAGGACACAATTCCCTTCACAGTAGCTTTAAAAAAAAAAACCTAGAATGTACATAATAATAGAGGTGAAGTATCTCTACAAAGAAAATTACAAAACCCTAAGAAACAGCAGAAGATATTAACAAATAGAAGAACATACAATGCTCATAGCTGCAAAGAATCAGCATTGTCAAAACGGCTGTACTTCCCAAAGCAATCTACAGATTCAGTGCAATCCCCATTAAAATACTATCATCATACTTTCAAGATTTGGATAAAATAATTATTCATTTTGTATAGAACCAGAAGAAACCCCATATAGCCAAGGCAATTCTTAGTAATAATAATAATAAAAAAAAAAAAAGCCAGGGGTATCACCCTACCAGACTTTTGGCTATGCTACAAGGTCATAGTGAAACAGCATGGTATTGGCACAAAAATAGAGACATTGACATTTGGAACAAATAGAAAACCGTGAGATGAAACTAACATCTTACACCTGATCTTTGAACAAGAACATATACTCGGGGAAAGAATCTCTATTCAATAAATGGTGTTGGGAGAACTGGATAATCACACGTAAAAGACTAAAATTGGACCCACACCTCTCACCACTTACAAAAATTGATTAAAGATGGATAAAAGATTTAAATCTAAGGCATGAAACAATAAAAATCCTCAAAGAACCTGTGGGGGAAACACTTGAAGATATTGGCCTGGGGAAAGACTTTATGAAGAAGACTTCCATGGCAATTGCAAGAACAACAAAAATAAACAAATGGGACTTAATTAAACTGAAAAGCTTCTGTACAGCGAAGGAGACAACAACCAAAATAGACAACCTTCAGAATAGAAAAAGATATTTGCATATTATGAATTGGACAAAAGCTTGATAACTAGGACCTACAAGGAACTCAAATTAATCAACAAAAAATAGACCCAACAATCTCATGTATCACTGGGCAAGAGACATGAATAGAACCTTCTCTAAAGAAGACAAACAAATGGCTAAGAAACCTATGAAAAAAGGCTCATCATCCCTAATCATCAGAGAAATGCAAATCAAAACCACCCTGACCTAAACCCAATGAGAATGGCCCACATCGCAAAGTCTCAAAGCTGCAGATGCTGGCGTGGGTGCAGAGAAAATATTTTTTACACTGCTGACAGGACTGAAAACTAATACAACTTTTTTGGAAGGAAGTATGGAGAATCCTCAAAAAACTCAAATTACACCTCCCATTTGATCCTGCAATTCCTTTACTAGGTATCTACCCAGAAGAAAGAAAATCCTTTCATCATAAGAACATTTGCACTAGACTGTTTATCATAGATCAATTTATAATCGCCAAAATGTGGAAACAGCCTAAATGCCCACCAACCCAGGAATGGATTAACAAATTGTGGCATATGTATACTATGGAATACTATTTACCCATTAAAACAAATGGAAACTTTATACCTTTTGTATTAACCTGAATGAAGGTAGAACACATTCTCCTAGTAAAGCATTACAAGAATGGAGAAGCAAGAATCCCATGTCCTCAGTTCTAATATGAAGCCAGTAGGTAAGCTAATACAAGGGGGGGGAGGGTAGGGGAATGAGAAAGTGAGGGGAGGGGATGGGGTGTCACACTGTATGGCACACTTCTTGGGGGCAGGACACAATTATGAGAGGGACTTTATCTAACAAAGGCCATCAGTGTAACCTAATTCTTTGCACCCGCAATGAATCCCAATTTTAAAATATTTTAAAAAATAAATTGATCATTAAAGAAAATTCAGAAAATGTGCACCATGTGAGCAAAAGCTTTAAAAGGCATACTTCGGATTGATCCCCAAGAACAGCCAGCTAACTTTTCTTCAAAAGAATAAAAAAGAGAAGAAGCTATTTTATAAGAGTAATGAAGTGTAATTGTGTCTTCCATTTAGGGAGAATTTGGAGAAGCTTAGTTATCTGGGGAATTTGTACTTATATAAACTATCGTCATTATTGTGTGGATCAAGGGATAAGAGAAAATGTACTTGGAGTGCATTAGAAAATGATAGTAGGTAATGCATGTCATTATTTAAAGTATTGCCTGAATGAACTGGCCAATCAGAGATGAACTAGCGATACACCCCATCAAAAATAAGCAAAGGGATTTTCTGTTTTGTCTTAAAGTGGATTTCATTTTCAAGTAAAATATAATTCCTATTTAATAGGAAATATTCACAAGCTAACACCAGTGAAGGAGTATTGAGCAATGTGGTTGCTGTCAGAGTAGTTAACTATCAAGTGCAATGTCAGTAGAAACACCAGTGGCCAGTTAGGGAGTAAATTGGGCTGGAGGAGATGTGGGTTAAGATCAATTTAGATTTCTAGCATACAGACATTACTCATTCCCACTTTGCCAGCATGAGGGACTTCCCTGGGTGACTCACTGCTGTTGGATCTGTAAATTAGGTAGGAAAGATCCCAAATGCGTGTGTGCATGATATATCACACACTTAGAAGTATATAAAACACAGCTGTATAGTTTGAAATGAAAGAACAAGATAAACACGTGTGTGGTAAATGTCTAGGCTGGAAAACAAAATATCACCAGTTCACTAGATGACATTCTATGCCTCTTTCAAACATCCTTCATTTTGAATTTTAGGTTAATCACTCTCTTGCTTCCCTACCTAGTTTTATTATACACGTATATATATTCTTTGACTACAAATATATTTCTTACTTTTCTTGTGTTTAAATTTTCTCATTTTTAAATGATAATAATATAGCTTTCATTTTTCTGATAAGCATCATGGCTTTGACAAGCTGTATAGCTGAGCTATAATCCATTCATTTATGTATTTACTGCATAGTGTTCCATTGTTTGAATGGCCATGACGTATGAAACCACTTCACCACTGATGGACATTCAGGTTGTTTCCAATTTGAGACTGTTATGAGCAAGATTTTTTGTACATTTGTATACATGCTTCATGGTATATAAACTTAGGATGGAATTGCAGAATTGTAAGATATGTGCATATTTAGCTTTACTCTATCATGCCAAACTTTTCCCAGAGTAGTGATGCTAACCAACATTTTCCCCAGCAGAGGATGAGCATTCTCAAGCCAGAGTTTGATACTGTTCCACTTTTTGATTCTTCTAGTCTAGTGGGCATGTGCATGGTAGGTAGCTCATAGGTTTTTTAATTATTATTTCAAATTAATATGAGGATACAAATTTTTAGATTACATTGTTGTCATTTCCTAGGTAAAGACAGGTTGTAAAAGAATCTCTCACCCTTCACCTAATCAGAGAAATACAATAAACAAGAATTTTATAGGGGAGCGTGCTGAACAGCCTCGAATTGTGCACATAAGGTGAGATCCCACCAAACGTTCCCCCTCCTCCTGCCAATCGCCCTCGCCCCCACAACCCCTTGCTAGACTATATTTGTGTTTCACCATTCATTTGAACGATAAACATGAGCTTATAAAACTTTAGCTCATAGTTTTTATTGTATGTCTCTGATTAAGTTAAGGTTAAACTTTTTTCTGTGTTTCTGGACCACTTGTGTTTCCTCTCCTATAAAATTCTTTTTTAGGCCGGGCACAAGTGGCTCAAGCCTACAATTCCAGCAGTCTGGGATGCTAAGGCAGGAGGATTGCTTGAGCTTAGGAATTCAAGACCAACATGAGCAAGAGTGAGGACTCCCCCTGCCTCCATTTCTATTATAAATAGGAAAACTAGGCAGGTATGGTGGCAGGCACCTGTAGTGCCTGCTGCTTGGGAGGCTGAGGCAAGAGGATTGTTTAACACAAGTTTGAAGTTGCTGTGAGCTATTATGCCATAGCACTCTACCCAGGGTGATGGAGTGACAATTTATCTCAAAAAAAAAAAAAAAAAAAATTCTCGTTTATATATTTAACTTTTTCTATTGGGTCTTCTTTTGTATACTGATTTATAGGAGACCTCTTAGTATTGTGTAAAAAAATCTCTACTCATTCTTGTCCTTTCATACTATTTATGGCAAGTTTAATGTGTATAAATCTTTTCCTTTATGTGTCTTATTTTCTTTTGTATCTTATTTTAAAAACTCTTCACTATCCTATAGTCTCCTAGAAGATCTTCTAAAATTTTAAATTTTCCTTTCATAGGTAAGCCTTTAATCTCCCAGAACTTGTATAAGGTATGAGCAGTGTGATAGATTGCACATATGTCTATAATTATTTCCCTACCTATTACCATGTCACTTTGTAATTCCTCCCATTAAGAAACAGAGTCAACTTTCCTACCTCTCAAAAGTGTTGCTGTGCTAGTTTTCAACCTAGACCTCAAAAGACCCATATAATTACCCTTGATCTCTTGGAACTCTTCCTGTACCATGTGAGGTAACCTGCTGGAAGAAGAGAAACCATGTGGTTAAAGCCATCCCAGGCCAGCCAGTCCCCAGCTGACCTAACAGCTGACCTAGAGATACATGGACAAGCTCAGCCAGGACCATAAGAACCACTCAGCTGAGCTCAGTCAAATTGTTGACTCTTAGAAAGAAGACCTAAATGATTGGGTGTCTTTAAATCTCTACCTCTGGGAGAGATTTGTTACACACCAAAAAACTAATAGGTAGAAATCCAATTCCATATTTTCCACATGGATCATCACCTGTGCCTGCATCATTTATTAAAAAATCCATCTTTCCCCATTAATCTGCATTTCCACTTCTCTCACATAGCAAGTAAAGATGTATGGATGGATCTCTGGGCTTTCTGCTCTGTTCCACTGGTCTGTATATTTATCCTTAGGCCAATACTGCACTATGTGGTTTACTATATTTTGGTAATAAAATATAATATCTGGTAGAAAAATTCCACCCACCTCATTCTTCATCCTGAAGAGTTTTTTTTTCTGTTCTTGTCCCTTGGCATTTTAATATACATTTTGAATTAAGCTCATCAGTCTTCATGAAACACCCTATTGGAGTTTTGATTGAAAATGCATTCATTGAATTATTAGATCAACTTTGAGAAGACAGAGATATTTATGATATTAAATCTATCAAAGACCATGGCATACTATTTATTTGGTCTTTGCTGTCTCTAAAAGTTCTGTAATTTTCTTCATAAAGGAGACCAACGGCTTTGCACACCTTTTTAAAGACTTATTGCCAACCCATTTTCAGAGCTATTGTAAATAGCATCTTTTTATAAATTTCATTTCTAACTGATTGCTGCAGCCCAATAGATCTACAATATATTTATTTTTAACAGCTTTATTAAATACAATTCACAGACCATAAAATTTACCCTCTTAAAGTATACAATGCAATGATTTTCAGTATATTCACGGAGGTGTGCAATCATTAATATAATCGATTTTAGACCATTTTCGTCATTCCAAAAATAAGTTTAATATCCATTGGCATTTCCTTTCCACTTTTCCCCAACAGCCACTCTCCCACCCCTGACCACTACTCACCTACCTTCTGTCTCTATATATTTGCCTATTCTGGACATATTATGTAAATGCAATCACAGAATACATGACATTTTGTAACTGTCTTCTTTCACTCAGCATAATGTTTTCATGGTTTCAGCATAATGTTTTCATGGTTTCAGCATGTATCAGTGCTTGTTCCTTTTTATTGCTAAATAAAATTGGATGGATAGATATTTAGAAAGACAGTATCTATCACATTTTATTTTTGTTTCCAATTTGGGCTCTTGAGAATAATGCTGCTATGATCATTCACAAATGTTTGTGTTGACTTATGTTTTGATTTTTCTTTTGTGTATGCTTTGATGTGAAGTTACTGGATCATATGGTAACTCTATATTAAACATTTGAGGAACTGTCAAATTATTTTTCATAAATGCATACCAGCAATGTCTGAGAGTTCTCACTTTAACCAGAACCCGACAAACATCTATTGTTTTTATTATCGTCATACTAGTGAGTCTCAAGTGCTATTTTACCATCATTTTGATTTGTATTTCCTGATGGGCTAGTGATGTTGAGGATAGTTTCAAGTTATTATTTTCCATTTGTATATTTTCCTTAGAGAAATGTTGGTTCAGATCATTTGTTTTTAATTAGGTTATTTGATTTTTATTGTTGAGTTGTAAGAGTTCTTTACATACTCTAGATGTATCTCTTATCAGATGTATGATTTGCAAAAACTTTTTCTTCAGCTGTTTTTCACTTTCTTAATGGTGCCCTTTGCAGTTCAAAAGTTTTTAGTTTTGATGAAGTCAAATTCATTTTATTCTTTTATTGCTGGTGCTTTTCTGTCATGTTTAAAAAACTAATGCCTACTCCATGTTCAAAAAGATTTGTCTGTTTTTTCTAATAGTTTTGTCATTTTAGCTGTTATATTTAGGTTTTTGATCCATTTTGAGTCATTTTGTACGTATATGGTGTGAAATAGAAGTCAACTTCACTCGTATGCATGTGGATATCTAGTTGTTCCAGCACCATTAAAAATACTATTATGGGCGGCTCCTGTGGCTCAGTGAGTAGGGCTCCAGCCCCATATACCAAAAGTGGCAGGTTCAAACCCTGCCCCAGACAAACTGCAACAAAAAAATAGTCTGGGGTTGTGGGGGGCGCCTGTAGTCCCAGCTACTCAGGAAGCTGACGCAAGAGAATTGCCTACGCCCAAGAGCTAGAGGTTGTTGTGAGCTGTGATACCACAGCACCCTACCGAGGGTGACAAAATGAGACTCTGTCTCTAAAAAAAAAAAAAAAAGCTATTATTTATGCATTGAGTTGTCTTGACATTCTTGTTGAAAATCAATTTCCCATACAAAACTATGAGTTGATTTCTGAGCTCTCAGTTCTATTTCATTGATCTATACAACTACTATCCTTATGCGAATACCACATCATCTTTATGAGTGTATAAGTATAGTAAGTTTTGAAATTGGGAAATGTAAATCTTCCATCTTTGCTCTTTTTCAGATTTTTTCTATATCCTTCAAATATCCATAGGAACTTTAAAATCAGCTGGTCAATTTCTGCAAAGGTGTCATTAGGGATTTGGATGAGGATTGTGTTGAATCTGTAGAACCTTTAGGCCGTCTCAAAAATATTGTCTTTCAAACCACAAAAACATGTCTTTCCATTTATTTAGGCCATCCTTAATTTCTTTTTTTTTTTTTGTAGTTTTAAGAATACAAGTCTTGTACTTCTTTTATTAAATTTCTTCCAGCTCAGCGCCTGTAGTTCTAGCGGCTAAGGCGCCAGCCACATACACCAGAGCTAGCGAGTTCGAATCCAGCCCCAGCCTGCCAAACAACGACAACTACAACCAAAAAATAGCCGGTGTTGTGGGCACCTGTAGTCCCAGCTAGTTGGGAGGCTGAGGCAAGAGAATCGCTTAAGCTCAGGAGCTGGAGGTTGCTGTGAGCTGTGAGGCAACAGCCCTCTACCCAGGGTGACAGCTTAAGGCTTTGTCACAAAAAAAAAAAAAAAAAAAAAAAAAGAATGAAAAACAAAGTGAAAGGGTAATTGAAATATTCATCAGATGAATGCTCTTTTTTTTTTTTTTCTAGGACACAGAGTAATAAAAACTTGCTTAACAAAAGGAAGTGATGCAAAATGCTTTTAATCAAATATTTTAAATGAACCCCAACAAACACATTGTCAAAGCAAATGGGCCTCTTCCTCTTAAGGAACATCCCTAAAGTGGGCAGGAGTAAACAGCAGAGCCATGCAGCCATTGTGCGTGCCACCCTATATGGCCAACACAGCGTTTGGCACTAAAAGATGTCCACCGCATATCACCGTGGCAAATGGCCAGGTTACCAAACACTGTACAGCCTGATTCCAGCTTCATAAAATATTCATACCTATTTAACCTACACAGGAGGGGAGGTCGTTCTAGAGAGAGCTGCTTATTGCTGCCTGGTTTGAGAACGAGTCTATTTTCTGGTCATGCTATTTACAAGAACATTTTTAAAAATAAATGAATGAAGGCTGCATCCATGGGTGGAGGAGGGCCGGCAGGCCAAGGCGAGCTGAGGGTCCCCTGCAGCGGAGAGAGGCCGCAGGAGGAAAATGCCACGGGGAGGGTGGAAGGGGGAAGGGGAGGGGGTGGGGGAGGGGGAGGGGGAGGGGGGGAGGGGCCCCGGGCGCTCTCCACCCCCCGGGCGCTCCTCCCCACCCCGCCCAGACCCGGAGCGCCGCACTTCCCGGCGGAACCAGGGACTCGGAAGCCGGCAGGGGGCGCGGGATGGTGGGTTGGCCGCAGGGCGCTGCTGCGGCCGGCGGGGGGCGGGGCCGCCCTCGGGGTGCCGGGAAAGCGGGGCGGACCGGGCTGGGAAGGCGACCGGAAGGAGCGGCCCGGGCCATGGCGGCTTTCGACGCGCTGCTAGTGATGGGCGTGAGCGGCTCGGGGAAGTAGGTTCGCAGGACGCGGGGTGGGTGGGTGGGCGGGCGCGGGGAGCAGGGATGGGGAACCCCAGGGAGCCCCGCCTTCCCTCGCAGGTGGGAAGCCGAGGCTCGCGGCCCCTGCCGCTCTTCCCCCCCGCTAGCCTGCTCGTCCTTGGGCGCCCGGCCGGGACCCCCTCCGCGACCCGGCCTCTCCAACGGTGAAACCGGCGACTCCGAGGCCGGGAAAGCCCTTTGTAGGAGGCGCCTGCGAGGACGTAAAGAGTGAAAGGTTGGCAGGGTGAGGAACGACCGTGCCATTCAGCAACTACAGTGGCTCGCGCGGTCACTAGTGCTCGTGTTCGGGGCATCAGGGCAGAAAATGTGGGAAGGTGAGAGGCCAAAGCGAGGAGGCAAAGCGCGTCGCAGGCTCCTGCTGACCTTTGAGTAGCTGCTCAGACCACGCGGCTGCCCCCTCCTGTCAGGTTCTGGATGTTTCTGTTTAGATCTTGGAAAGTGAATTAACTGTCTGCTCTATTGTTTTCCATTTTCTTTGCTCAGCATTTCTCAGCTTAAACTGGAAGGAGACAGTGTTAATATGAAGGATGGCTCCTTCCTTTGGAAAGGAAGAAGAGAGTTCTGAAAACCACAAAGGTTCCACCCAGCCCTGTCTGGCGAACTCGGGGATTGGGAAGTTGGCCTTTGGTTTCCTGATTAGACCAAAATCTAACTTGTGTTCTCTATCAGAAAAGACAACTACTGTGCCATTGAACTGCTGATAGCAAAAGACAGAACTTAATCAACTAAAAACATAGTAGCCTTCAAAGACCTACAGTGCCCTTCTAGAATTTTCTGAATCAGGAACTGCCCATGTAGTCGGGTGTAGTTGGTTGGGTTTTCTGAGCCCCAACAACTGTGCCAAGTAGGTGAATTTAGCTTTCCAAAATTATTAGAGGATTCTTAGCCTCGAAGACAAAAAAAAAATCTTGAACTTAAATTGAAATAAAACATAGAGCCCCCAAATCCCTAGCTGTTGTACAGTCTGAAAAAATTGGAGAATGTAAAACCGTTGCCATGGTGTGATTAGCAAGACCTAAGAGTCCAAGGTCTTGGGACTCTGCTTGGTTCCATTGCTATGCTGCTGTGTGAACTTGCACAATTGGTTCACTCCTCTGAGCCTTAGATCAGATGAGGAGAGTCCAAGCCGTATGATTTACAGCTTGTGATGTCCATGTATTCAGTAACTATTCATAGAGCTCAGCCTTCCTCTGCCTATGTCATTGTCATATAGGGAACAGGACAGATAAATATATGCCCTCAAAGAGAGGGAGAGAGGATTCCAGGATGGTTCGAGATTTTAGGGCTGGGAGTTGGAAGAAGGGAGTTGCTACCCTCTGAGATGGGGAACATTAGATAGAACAGATCTGGAAGAAAATCTTAGAAGCTCAGTGTGGGATATGGTGAGTTAGACGTGCTGATCAGTCCTCCAGTGAATTTGTCTGGGGGTGGTTGGATATCCAAGTCCAGCATTCAGAGGAGAGGGACTTTAAATGTAAATATGGGAATCATTGGTGCATTAATATATTTAAAGACCTAAGACATTGAGATCACCAAAAGAGTGAATGTAAACAAGAAGCTGTCCAAGGACTGGGCCTTGGGGCTCTCTGATAGTAGAAGGTTGGGGAGATTTGTCAAATGTCACCGACTAGCTGAGTAATAAAAAACCGAGACTTGATTATATTGACCATTGGATGTAGCAACATTGCATTCTTTAGTGACTTTTGTGAACCACTTTGGGAGCCCTGCAAGATTTTTTATACTCCATAGTGTTTGAAAAAGTATTTGTCACAGCTTAATGCCTTAAGGGAAAAATAGTGTCAAAATAAAAAGACTCCATTTAGAACACTGTTAGTGGTACATGGTGGTTCATGCCTGTAATCCCAGCATTTTGGAAGGTAAAGGTGGGAAAAGTACTTAAGGCTAGGCATTCAAGTGACAGTGAGACCTCGTCCTTACAAAAAATTAGCCGGACATGGTAGCATATGCCTGTAGTCCTAGCTACTTAGGTAGGTAAAGTGGGAGGATTCCTTGAGCTCAGTAGTTCAAAGTTATAGCGAACTATGATAACCCTACTGCACTCCAGCCTGGGCAACATAGTAAGACAGTTTCTTTAAAACAAACAAAGTGTTAAAATAATCTAACCTTAAGTACTTAAGTTTATTTATTTACTATGTTCACTGTTCCCCCTTGCCCCACCAGAATGTAATGGATTCTTTCTCTTTTGTTTACCAATGCAAAATAGTTTGTGTCTAGAACATTGCCTGGGACATACATAGTGAGTTCTCAATAAATATTTGGGGATTTTTGGTTTTTTGTTTTGAGATAGAGTCTTACTATGTTGCCCTTGGTAGACTGCTATGGTGTCGCAGCTCAGAGCAGCCTCAAACTCATGGGCTTAAGCAATTGTCTTGCCTCAGCCTCCCAAGTAGCTGGGACTACAGGCACCTGCCACAATGCCGGACTATTTTTTTGTTGCAGTTGTCATTGTTGCTTTAGCTGGCCCGGGCCAGGTTCAAACCCGCCAGCCTCAGTGTATGTGGCCGGCACCCTACTCACTGACCTACGGTTACCGCCAATAAATAGTTGTTGATTTAATGAATGCATGAAAGACCGCAGCCATTTCCATGGGTGAAAGTGTTAGTTTTCTTTGCATCCCTTTCTAGGTTTCCTTCCCTCCACTGTTGGAACAAGTTCAGATCTTTGAAATATGTTTCTCATTTATTCTGCCTCCCTTCCTCTCCCCACTGGAACAAGTCCATTGTTCCTGATTTAGACCAACCCGCTGGGAGATAGTAGTACTCTAAACCTTGGTTTATAAGGCTTGGGTCTGACCCAAGGGCCAAGCACTGTCCCTTATTTCAGCCAAGGCCCCTGTGCATATTTTCATGTTTCTAGTTTGTTTGTTTGTTTATTTATTTATTTATTTATTTTCTTTTTTTTTTTTTGTTTCTTTTTTTTTTTTGCAGTGTTTGGCCAGGGCCAGGTTTGAACCCACCATCTCTGGTATGTGGGGCCAGCGCCCTACTCCT
>CAUYPK010162465.1:0-18895 GCA_963574355.1 Loris lydekkerianus | reverse complement strand
CATCCATGTAAACATGAAAGAGGTAAAGTCTCCATCTTTCTTTAAGGCTGCATAATATTCCATGGTATACATATACCACAATTTATTAATTCATTCATTGATCGCACTTGGACTTTTTCCATGACTTAGCAATTATGAATTGGGCTGCAATAAACATTTTGGTACAAATATCTTTGTTATGATGTGATTTTTTTGTCTTCTGGGTATATACCTAGTACAGGAATTATAGGATTGAATGGCAAATCTATTTTTAGATCTCTAAGTGTTCTCCAAACATTTTTCCAAAAGGAATGTATTAATTTGCATTCCCACCAGCAGGGTAGAAGTGTTCCCTTTTCTCCACATCCATGCCAACATCTCTGGTCTTGGGATTTTGTGATATGGGCTAATCTTACTGGAGTTGGATGATATTTCAAAGTAGTTTTGATTTGTATTTCTCTGATGATTAAGGATGATGAGCATTTATTCATATGTCTGTAGGCCATGCGCCTGTCTTCTTCAGAGAAGTTTTTTATCTTTTTATAAGGTGTTTAGAAATTATCTTTTTATCGAGCCACTCAAGGTGTTTAGAAATTATCTTTTTATCAAACCATTGAATATACTTATGTTTATAACTTTTCTTGATTAACTCTATAAATATATTTGAAAATAAAAATTTTTACTTTGATTTATTTATGTTAACATTTATAACAATCTTTTCAAGACTTTTTTCCCCCATCATCTGGTAATAGTTTAAATATTATTGACATATTTAGAAAAACAAAAACTCTTCCTTTTCCAGGCAATGTTGGTATTCTAGAACCCTATAAAACTGGACATTTCTATTTAAAGAAAGTAATTACCATAGGTTTTATTAGGTTTGGGAGGCAGAGAAAAAAGTTAAATAAAACTTGGGGGCTAATATTTAGTATTTAATAAATTTGGGGAAAAAAGACACTCCTAGAATGAAGTTCCATTGCCTCTGACAGAAAGTGTTTCTGAGAAAATAAACATATGCACCCCCCCCAACAAAAAAAAGTGAGAACAGGGTTTTTGTTTTTTTTTTCACTTAATTTGCTGTTTGTTTCTAAAAAAAATCCACCCCCACATAGGTCACTTGGAATTCATTTTGTCTACATCCTGGACTGCACGTAGGGAGGGGGAAAAAAAAAAAGAAAAGGAAAAAAAATGCCTGGGATCTGAAAAGAGGAATGTGGTAGGGCATGGGAATTGCAGTGTCGTGGTGGTCACCAGAGCATATTTTGGCTTGTCTTAAAACAAGCAAGCACCGTCGGGCCTCTGGAATACTAGCAAATTAGTTCTGCTATCAGGCCACCTATCAGAGGCCGACGCCTGAGAAAAAGTGTGTGGGCTGGGAGCTGCAGCCCGAGGCCTTGGCAGCCCCTTCTGTCAGCCCCTGCCCCTGCTTCCTGACTTCCAGTACTGCTCCGACCTCTGCCCCTACCCGGTGTATGGTTACAGTTCATTTCAATAATTAAACAGTCTGACGATGGCAAGACTTTTGTGTTGTCAAGAGAAAATCAGGGCAGTGGCTTTTTCTTCATACTGAAAGCAAGAGTGCTTGGATTTAATTATATTAGCTAGTGCCTGTTCATTAATTTTCCCAATCATAGGAAGACATGTTTGCCCAAAAGATTGGCAACAGGTTAGAGTGGTTATTAAGGCAGGGCATTGAAAAGGAAAGGTATCTGAACCCTGACAACATTTGACGTCTGAGATTTCAATCAAGAGCCCGGGACTTCCAGTGGCAGCTTTACTTCCTGAAAAAAGACAGCTTCTCTCCCATATGGAAGCCCACGTCACTCAGAGAGCCGGCTCAGTCACTGGGCACCAGCTCCAAATATGCTGATTTTCTAATGCCGGAAAAATAAACCGCTCTCTCTGAACTCTAAGTAATTGGTTGGTGTGCCACTTTTGAAAAGTCTCTTACATCCTCACTCACTACTACTCAGTAAAGCTTTACCACCTCCCCACTTCCAGAAAAGAAAAAAAAAAAAAAAGGAGGGGTATAATGTACTTAGAGAAACCAGCAAATTTGACATTTTTGCTACTTTAGCAAAAATCTTACTACTTCAACTTTTTGTTAGGGATGTCTTGGAAATTCTGCTTATTTTTTCCCTCTTGGAGAGTTTAATGTGTACCTTAATGTCCCCTTTCATTATCGGCCTGGCCTTCTTCCCAGCGCTTCCCTGCTGACTCCGGACCTATCCTGGTTATTTTGTGGTTGTGGCTGGCTCTTGGTCATTCAGACATGTTTGTGGCTTATAATGTATCAAATTAGATGCTACAGTCTCCTAGGTCTCCTCCCTATGCCCTGACAAAACTTGTCTTGTTCACAAATCTTACCGGCCTCCCTATACTCTTTAGTCGCTTATCTGCTTGATGAATCTGAGAAATGCCCAACGCCTGTGTCTACTCACAATGAGAATAACCAAATCGGAATAACTCAAAGGTGTCCTACTAAGCCTTTTTAATCCTTAAGGATACAGTTCACCAGTGAATGGCCTTGATGTTTAGGCTTTCAGCCAGTTACTCTGCTTACCCTGGGGCTGTAGAGAAGGAAGCAATGGCTATCGTATCACTGGACTTTTACTAATTTCAGCTGAAGAGCTATATTTCCTTTCTGAATTGCCAAAGATTAAAATGCAGTCTGCATTTTAATTCTAACAGTCTGTTAGAATTTGTGGGATATTTTTCATAGGTTAGCTATAACTCCTGTAGGTTTGGAGTTAAGATCATGGGTTTTGGAGCTAGATATATGAGGCTCACATTCTAATCCTGCATATTTCTATCTGTAGGACTTTGGGGAAGTCACCTATGGGCTCACCATTTACTCATCTGCAAAATGAACCTGGTAATAGTACCTACCTCAGATGTTGTTGGATTAAATGAACAAATATGCCTATAGAACAATGTCTTGTCAAAAGATGGTAAGTATCAGTTTTTATTAATACTATGATAGCACCATGAGCCAATTTTTATTACAGCATCTAAGACCCTAGTGTGTAAACTTTATTTACCTGCTTTTAATACCTTGTAAACTCTTTGAGAATATAGACTTGAGTTTTCTTCATCTATGTGTTTAGTGTATCACAGCAAGTGCATCTGATAAACACTTTTTTAATGGATGGATAGATGGATGGGTGGGAGGACAGATAGATATATGGATATACAGCATTGGGGTTGGTTCGAGTAATCATTTTAAGATCGTAAAGTTGTCTCTTGTGACATTTCTCTATCAGTTTCTACAGCTGTCCAAATTGTGGTGCCTTTCCAAGCTTGTACATTCTCCATGCTGTGTTTTCCTTCTTTCTATCAATTTTTCCCCTCTTTGGTCCTTTAAATGAATGGTTATTTAACTTGATCAGTGAGTGAAAGGGGCTTTATGTGCTACAACTTTTACATAGCTTGTACACAGTATTTTTTATCAGAGATTTTTTTTTCCACACTGCTTCATTCCAGGGAAGTGACTAACATGGGAATTTAAGTAAAGCTATTAGGAAAAGTGTTTTCTGTAGGAGACCGTTGGAATTTCCTTAAATCATACCCCATAAACATCTGCTTTCTCTACCTGGGGCTAACCCTGACCCTGAACAGACAAATAAACTCATTTTGGGTGGAAAGATAGGGAGGCAATATTGAAAGACTAATTGCCACCAGTAACCCTCCCCCTCTCCATGGGCATATGCTGAGTTATAGTTTAGTGATAGGCTGAGCACTTGCAGCTTAACCCCTCCCCTCCCCTGGGGCAGTGAAGCCAGAGTGTCAACATGAAACATTCAAGTCTCACATTTTCCAGGTGTACACCAGCCAAATCTTGCAATTATGTTGGCAACATCACAGAGTTGCAAAATAATGGAGAAATTTTCAAGTGAATGATTCTCTGGCTATCTTAAGAATATCCTTCATTTCTATTATACTTGTTCTTTCAAACTTAATATTCCAAGTTTGAAGGTCAAAGTGAAACTGAGACATGTGTCACCTATTTTGCTGAGGTAAGAGGTATACAATGAGGATATTCTAGAGGTGAAAGATATGAGGGATGAAGCAGAATTGAATAAAAACTGTACAGTTTAATATTCACACTGTTGGGACATTTATTAATCAGGTTGGGGATATGTCCTTACCAGTCCAAATGCCTGATGATGGCTGTTAGTTACCCAAAGCATGTGTAGAGCACAGTTGAAGGTCCTTAAACCACAGAGGAAAGTAATGAGGGCGGAAGAAGGATACCACTGGGGTTGCCTTTTCATTGTAAGCATTTCTTCCTACTCACTGGAGTTGTTCTGCAAAAGGTGTGTAAAAGAAAATACAGAGGAGAAAGAAAGGGGGCCTCTGGGTCAGATGTGGAGAAAAAGTAAGGGAGAAGGGGAAAGGAAAATCCGAGTAGGAGGTAAAAAGTAAATAAACACAGAAGAGAGAGAAAAGTCCAAAAGATTCATTCTACAGATACAGGAGAAAGGAAATATGATCATTGGAAGGTCTAACTTGTTAAAAGATAGAACAGTGTGAGAAGTAAGGAACAGAGAGAGGATATAGTTATGACATACCTATAGTTGGGTATGGTTCTGGAAAAGTTCTGGGAAAAGTTGGCCATGTTTTAAGATATAAATAATCTAATCCAGGTATTTTTAGTCACTATTTCATAAAATAAGAAGTTGGGGCTCATAGATGTAAAAGGACATACCTCAGGTCAAGTGTTTAGGTGTTAAGTAAAAACAGCTTCAAGGTGCTAATGTACATTGTCTTGACCCATTTTCATTTTCTTCTCTGCCTTTTTCCTTTTTTCCTATACCTTCTTACTTAAAAAGGGCCTTTGCTTGGGCCAGCATTTTCTTTAGTTTCCTAAAAAGTGGAGCCTGCAGAAGAAGTAGGATGGTATGGTGAAATGAAGCTGTCCCAGGAGAGATGGACCCTTAGTTCCAGTGCAGGCTTTGTCATTAGCTGTGTTTTTAGCCACCAGTCTAGGTCCCTTTCTTTTTTTTTTTTTTTTTAGAGACAGAGTCTCACTTTGTCGCCCTTGGTAGAGTGCGGTGGCGTCATAGCTCACAGTAACCTCCAGCTCTTGGGCTGAGGTTATTCTTTTTTTTTTTTCTTGTATAGAGTCTTCATTTCATCTTTATTATTTTTTATTATTAAATCATAGCTGTGTACATTAATGCTATCATGGGGCACCATACACTGGTTTTATAAACAGTTGGACACATTTTCATCACACTAGTTAACATAGTCTTCTTGGCATTTTCTTAGTTATTGCGTTAAGACATTTATATTCTACATTTACTAAGTTTCACACGTACCCTTATAAGATGCTGCCTCAGCCTCCTGAGTAGCTGGGACTACAGGCGCCCACCACAACGCCCAATTATTTTTTTCTTGCAGTTTGGCTGGGACCAGGCTTGAACCCACCATCCTTGGTATATGAGACCAGAGCACTACTCACTGAGCCACAGACACTGCCTGGTCTAGGTCCCTTTCTTATTCATCTGTTTAATAAGGACCTAGGGACTTAATGTTTTAAAGTAGCTTTTGGCTCAGTAGTCTATGGTTCAACTAAAATAAAGGAAAATGAACATAACTGGGTTCTAGAAATAGCACTTAAATATACTTCCACCAAGTAAAGATTACTAAGGTCATTAGGAGAAATGTTTGAGTTTAAACTATCAGTGGTTCTCAATCTTCCTAATGCCATGACCTTTTAATATAGTTCCTCATATTGTGGTGTGACCCCCAGCCATAAAATTATTTTCATTGCTACTTCATAACTGTAATTTTGCTACTGTTTTGACTTGTATATTAAATATCTGATATGCAGGATGTATTTTCATTGTTACAAAGGGGTTGCAACCTACAGGTTGAGAACTGCTGTACTACATTAAGTAGATACAAAAACCAAACAAACAAACAAAAAAAAAAACCATGAGAATATTGAACAAATACTAAATTCAAAAGATAGATATTTCAAAACTTTTTGGAAAGCCTTTTAAGGAAATAAAGAAGGGAAGTCAGTAGGAGAAAGTTTGAATCAAAGTTTCCCCCCTTTGGGGAAACAGCTGCATTACTGATGTTCTTTTCCTTGTAAGAAAACTATGTACTGATTTCAGAATAAGGAGCCACTCACAATTATTTTTTTCTTCATTCTACTAATTTTAATTTACTAATTCCGATTATATACCTAGCTAAATAATTTCATACTTTCTATTTATTTTTAACTTGCTGTTAACTAGTTTAAATTTTAACAATTAATCTCATATGTCTTTGTACTCAATTCCAAGACTGCTAAATGGCATAAGCTATAATTGTCATACTCACCTAATCATCAGACCTGAGGAATCTAACACACTTTATAAAGTTCTAAAGTATTTTCTGTATATCAAAACCTCTCTAGATTTTTTTTTAAGCAGCAAGGTTTGTATGATAAAATAAGATTAAACTACAAATATGTCATATGTCATAAAAATTGATTTTCACACAATTGCATAAAGATAAACCAGATTTTGTTATTCTCACATATTAATATATGTGATAAATCTGAGGCACAAAGGGATTAACATTTTTGTCTCATTTCATGAAGCCAATTAGTAAAAATATGAGTCTACAAGCTAGGTATTCTAATTCCAGTTCAAATTCTCCTTTGATTACAGCTTGGTTAATGTTCTCCTTTGTACTTAAGTAGTTGGAACTCAATAATACTGAAGCATCATAGAAAGTTTGGAACAGAAGACAGAGAATAGAATTTAAACATTTAACTCTGGGTGTTTATGTTTACTATGCTACTCACTTACCCACTTACTTTTTGTCACTTATAAAATGTAGATGATTACCCATAACCTGAAAGGTTTTTATCTGAAAGAAATAAACTTATCACTTTAAAAATAATTTTATAATTACATAGTGGGTATATTACCTACATTATTGTGAATATAGAGCTAAATCATCAATTAACTATATAGTAGAACCTCTAGAATTGGTCACCTCTCTACACTGACCACCTGCTTAAGTTGACCTAATTTTCATAGAGTGGATGTGTACACAGGTACTGAATGGAAGTTCCTTATGTTGACTACCTCTGTATGTTGACCAGTTGGGTGGTCAACTTACAGAAATTCTACTGCATTTTTGTCATATTGTAACAACATAAACATTTTATATTACTTTAAATTCATTTTTTAATTTTAATATAGTTTACTTTCAGTCATATAACATAGCTATGACATCATAAAACAAAGAAACCTTTTAAAATAAACCTTATCTCTCTACTCCTAGATCATATCTTCTTTTGTCTGTTTGCAAAGATACAGTACACTTCCTTGAAAAGTGATTGTAAAGACTGATTCCCTAATCAATGGCATCCAGATTATCTAGACACTTGTCAGAAAGGGAGATTCTAGGGTCTCTCTTCATATCTGCCGAATCAGAAACCCTGAAGTTCAGGTCAGGCAATCTCTGTTTTAACGAGCTCTTCAGGTGTTTCTGATCCACACTAAAGTTGGAAAACCAATGCCTTAGAAACATAAAGCTCTAACCTGAAGTAGGTACTGCCACTGCCAGGTCCACAGCTCCTCACTGGTGGCTAGTCAATGTAAGATGCTGTGCACACTGATTAGAAAAATAAATGAATAAAGCCGATCTTGTGATTCCTGCTTCAGTGTCTAAAAGAGAATTAAGGAAGGAGAAAGGACAAGGTCAAGTCTCACAAACTTTAAATTTAAAACCTAGCACATCTGGGTTAGAAACATCAAGTAATTCAATTCAGGACAGGAAAACTTTCCTGTTATGTAACATTTGAGACATATCCCACACCCCTAAGAGTAGGGTCTTCATGGGATGTGTTTGTCATCATAGATTAGGAGCGCACCAAAATACATTTTAATTTCAGAGAGAGAGAATATTTACTCATAACAAAGGGAAAGTAAATTAAACATTTCTGTTTTGCTCCATTTATTGAACAAAAATGAGTTGGAAGAAGGGTGGAGGAAGAATGCAGTGGACTACAGAAAGGAGACAGAAATTTTGGTATTACCTGCAAAATAATAGAGCAAATGGAAATTGCAAAACAAAACCATAGTCAGGGCTGAGGCCCATGCCATTGTTGTGGAAGGGAGGGTGGTGGGAGAAGCTGTCAATCCCCTGAGCACATTTAACTGCAGTCCCACCTTCACAATGTATAATTATTTATGTGTTTTTATAACTTTCATAAATTTATGACTAATAAAACCCAGACAATAATATTTAGAAAATAAAAAACAAGTAAATAGAGTTCCTAATAGTTTCTTCACCCAACCCATTGGTCTTCCTTACTCATTCACTTTGGAAATCACTAGTGGATATTAAGGGGAGGTTGCCTGGAAGACAAGAGATGGATCTGTTCATTACGTCCTCAAGAATCAGTGATTCAGATAGACACGTATAGACTGTAATTTTGGGTGGTTCATATATATTATAATCTACTACATCCTCTACTGACCAATAGACCCCTTCTTCCCCTCCCCCTCAAAGTCTGCCCTGATACTTTCTCAATAATTTTCTTGAGAACCCAGCATAGCTCCTTCTAGTGGTGGAATGGTCAACCATGACATACATGGAGAGGAATATCCAGAGAGCAATTTAAACTTATTTGGTTGCACACAATACCCCACGACTCATAAACCTACAGTTCTGTAAACAAAACCAAATCCAAGAGTAGCAATGTGTTTGTGGATGCTTTGGGCAGGTGCAAGGCTAACAGGGAGGGGTTTTGAGGATCCCAAGGCCATTTTAAAGGTACAGCTTTAAACTAAAATTCAGTGAGAAAGAATTTGGACAATGCCAGAAATTGGAGGCAGAAATGACTCATATCATTTGAAAAAAGTCTGGGTAGGTTTTTGGATTAAGTGATTGGTTTTCTTAAGTGATATTTTCATTGGTGTGTGTGTTGTGTGTGTGTGGAGAGAGATAGAGAGAGAGAGAGAGACAGACACAAGGTAGAAACACTGAGGGGGAGTTTTGTGGGGAAGAAAACAAAGAGAAATATTAACTCAGTTCGACATAGAAAAAAAGCCAGGCAGCTGAGACTGAGCTCTTAGATCCTTTAGGCTGGATCCCTAACCTATTAGGGGGAGAGGATATATGATTATACTATATGTAGAATTGTGAAACACAACCAGAAAATCAAAAGTCTTTCCTAGGTATTTGTTACCAGACTGACTCATCTCTTTGAATAATGAATAGCCTCAGTTTAATGCCCATTATATAGCTTAGTTTGTGCCCAGAATTGAACCGTTCGAATCCTTTCCAGGGATATCCAACCTGTGGTCTGCAGGACCCAGGCAGATTGTGGGGAAGCATGTTTTATTTATCTGTGATGTCAGATATCCTGATAAATATGCACAGACCTTTTCTTTTGCTCATCATCTATCTTCAATTCTAATCTGAAGCAAAGAAGAAAAATATTTGGACACCCTCATACCCCATTCCTTTCCAACATTCCTTACATACGCTCACCTTAATTGGGCTAGGTAATTGTGTGGCTGTGAGGGGGATCATCAAAACCTTGAATCCTGCTGCCTGTCTCTGCTGCTTGATTTCAAGGAGTATGTGTAGAACACAGAGCACACTAGATGCATATCCCCTTATTCGGTATTTTGAAGGGAACCAATAACCTACACAGCCTGTTTATTATGTGGAACCAAACAGCACAGGTGTGAGCCTCTAGGTTTCCTTTTGACTGTGTTAAATTAGAGGAGAGGAGACCCTAATTCCCATGGGAGGGCAGAGTGAAATAAGGTGCAATTCAAGAGATAGGCTAGCCAGAAGAGAACTTTCTAGATAGAAGTAGCAGCTTTCAATGAAATCTCATTTCTCAGAAAGAAACCAAACCCTCCAGCTATCACCAGTGCAGGTATTGAGGGTGGAAGGAGAGTTTGGGGAACAAAGGGCAGGTGCAACTACTCTACTCCATTCTATGACTTATAACAGAATATAGTGCACTTTTAAAATTTGTTGAAAATTGCCACTTGGAATAGTCATTGGAAATGTCCACCTATTAAATTCCTATGTATCTGGGATGTAAAAAATAGCCTCACCATAGGTAAAATACTGCTTTCTACAATGACATTAAATTGAGAATCAAAATTTATCATCACTATGGGACCAAAGTATGGAAATGTATTTTCCCTAATACTCATATCAGAAAAATAATTTTGGGGAATCTTCTTGATTCCTAAGTTTTTGTACTCTTGGTGCAGCATGGAAAACATATTTCACCTCACTTTTTAACTCTGCTCTCTTAGTGGTGACTTTCTGAAACATATATTGCAAATGAAATTCCATGATTAACTTGCAAAGACCTATTGCTATGGAAAAAGTGAGTGGTAGTATGTGTTCATGATTTGGACATACAAAAAGAATAGAAGTAGCAGGAAAAGGAAAGAGGAGAATATAGTGGAGCCACCATAGCTGACCACCTACTGACACTAACCATCTCCTTAAATTGACCTATTTTCATAGACTGGACATGCACCACATGCACATATCAGTAGGGTAGGCTTAGTTCCTTGATTTCTGTATGTTGACTAGTTTGTTGCAGTACCTGGGGTAGTCAACTTACAGAGGTTCTACTGTATTTGAATATTTGTAATATATGCAGAAAGTATGGTGAGATGGGAATCTCAATGAAAAAATGGAAGATTCCCAAGGAAAGAGCAAGATAACATGACAAGAAAGCTTCAGATACTAGACCTAAAATGATTTTAATATGTTGGTATCAAAAAACCCCAAAGCTATAAACAGTAGAAAGGCACAAAGCACAAGCTCAAAGTAGAAGAAGCTTCTGGCTGTTTTATGTGGGATGAATTCAGGAAGGAGTCCTTGGAGCCTGAGCAGTGTATTTTCCTAAAAGTTCATGTGGTGATGGGCCAGGACACATTCCCTCTCACATTCTCCTTTACCTTTTCCCAGTTTCCTGCCTCAATGTCTCTGGCTGTTTACCCTGAGTGTTTAAGGCTTCTTCCTTTTAACAAATTCTTTAGCCTTTGAGTTGCCTGTCACCACGGAGTTTTCTGTTTTAGTTATAAGGCAGTGAGCTTGCTCCACACACAGCCTAGATTGAGTAAAACCCCCTTCGAAAACCCCCCAAATGTTGGCATTGTCTGTTTTAATGTATGCTTAGTGAATGAAACAATCTGCTTCACTCCTTGTGTTAGAACAGCTGGAATGAAATGAATAGAGGGGGCTGAGCAGTTCTGCAAAATCTTTGATAAAAGAGAAGTACGAGTGTTCCCCGTCAGCAGGAGGATGATAATTTCTCTGGTATGAATGATGTAACCAAGTGGCTGTATATTACTGCCCCATTCTTTCTTGTCCCAAGGCACCCTTGGAAACGCAATGCTACATCTCATTGGGATTTTCCAGTACAAAGATTCTTTTCAAATAATATAATTGTGGATACACACCACTCCGACAGAGGTAAGTATACTGAAGATGCGCCAAAACATTAGGGCAGAAATTCTGTTCCCATGGCATGCTAGCAGGAATCCAACCATTGGTAGCAATAAATAAAATTTTTGTAGGCTCCAAGATTATAAAGTATGCACTCTATATAAGGTTCAAATCGCTTGTTTGTTTGTTTGTTTTGGAGTAAAACAACCTGAAAAATAACACAAGAGAGAAAAATCTACAGGGACACAAAATATTTTATCCATACTGGAAATTGGTATATTGCTATTTGTCTCAAATATGTGGAGGCAGTAGATCATGAGTAATTAAATAAAAAGATAATAATTCTTTACTTAATTTTGGTTGAACTATTACTTCTTTCATGTTCTGAGACTATGTAAATAAAATGAACAAACAAGCAAAATCAAAACAACAAAAAATTGTCTAATTTAAGCTTCAACCAAAAGAAAGTCTAGGAGAAAAGAGTAGTAAAACAGATGGAGAAAAATGGTGAAAATAAGTTGTTGGGTGTCAGATTTCTGAAAATCATTCCATATGTGCAGTTGTTGAATAAACTTGCCTTTAAAAATGTGAACATCTACTATGTTGGACACATAATAGGAATGGTTTGAATGGCTTCAGAAGAAGAATTAGAACTAATGGGTAAAATATAGAGGGGAAGATACTAGCTTTAGACAAAATAAAAATTAACTACATTTACCAAATAGTAATAATGGCTTCCTGGACTGGGAGTTCTCAGGAAGAGGTGCTAGTAAGGCAGATCGAAGTACTCCCTGAAATTCCCAGGCTACGGTAGTGGAGCTATGAGATGCAAAGTTTATTCCTTTAAGAAGGAAGTTTATTCTTTTAGGAGTACCTAGAAGAATGAAATATAAACCTCTTCTGCTTGGAAGTGGTAGGTAAGCAAGGCATCTGGAGTGTGGGTTACTGTTCAGAACTTTAATAGACACTGGTTTGGACCTAGCATTCATTCTCCCTCCCCTTTTTTTCTGCCAAAGTCATTCTGATATTCCTAGGAAAAACAACTCTTTCCTATGTTTAATTCATTCTGTTGAGGTTCATATCCCCCCAATTCCAGGGGGAAATCTCATGATGGGGATCTACTCAGTAAAATCATTGCCTCTCATGGCTACAGTGCTTGAGTAATGAGTATATGACTCATAGCCAGCCAGTTAGAGCCAAAGACACCTATTGAGTCTCGACGATACCATTCTTAAGAGGTTATGATAAAAGCCAGGAGATCCTGGATATCATCTAGTCCACAACAGAAAAACCTACATGAAAATAAAGTTTACCCCCCATAAAGCAGAGCTGAGAAAGGGGTAGAATAAAAAGGCAAGCTCTTGAAACCAGTAACACTTAAAACCATCCCATGTTTTTCATTCTGTGAGTATCTCTCCCCACAAATCACTGTCTTACTATAGCTCCTTACTATGACACCTGACTAGTCAGTGTCCAGTCACATATATCCAAATGTCCTGATTAGTGGGAACCAGCATGTGAAGTCCCTGGACAGTTAATAGTCTCCATAGTGCAGGGGAAGGATCCTGCATGGTATCCATGAATACCATATATTATTGACCTTAACCAGATTCGCTCTTCCGATCATTTAACACATCTTATTTTGTATTTTTTTCTCTCAACCTCTGCTGTTTCCTCATAGCCTTTCTAAACTAATCACATCTGATTCCAAGAATTCTGGACTTTAAGACATCTTATTTTTCACATTCCCAGCTGCACAGGTACAATGTAATGCAATGGAAAAAATTAACAATTAAATTGATTTATAATGCTTGCCTGTTACTGTGTTACTACATTCTGTACATCTCCACTTTTAAAAAATTCTTGTATGGAGTTATATATTGTAATTTGTTGAGTTATGTGCTGTCTTTGTGATTATTTGAATACTCTTCCTAGAGGGGAAATTTAGCTATGAATGCTTAGAGTGATGAAATATTTATATAACCATTTTATTTCTGTTTTGAAACTGTATTAGTAATTTTTAAATTCTCCATGAAATAACTTTGGTCAGGTTTCTGGTAGACTTTTTTTTAATTTGCCAAGGAATTTTACACAATTTGATTAGACACAATTTCTAGTTCATAATGAATATTTAAGCAATTATTTTTCTATTTTGTTTCTATAGATTTTTGCCTTGTGACCACAGAAGACAGCACGATAATGAAGTTCAAGAAAGTAAGAAAAGTAGAATTTAGGGTGGCAGTATGTTAAGATAGGAAAATGTTTTTGCAATATCCCATTTTTAGTTGCTGAAAAAATAAAGCTGAACAACTCTGTCCTTAGTGAAGAAAGAAAATTAGTAACCTCTCTTCTCACCCCTTATTGGGGGTGCTTTTAAATTTTTTAAATAGTAAGCTGTTGTAAAACAGTACTACATATTCTGAATTGTGGAGTTAAAAGACCAAACTGCTGGCAAGCAGAGGTGACTGGCCCAGGACCTCACTCCTTTGGTCCTATCCAACTACTTTTTGAACAGACGATAGCAATATTCAAGGCTTAGAGCCATCACTGAAGAGAATTATTCTGAAGCTTGGTCACTTTTAGAAGGAATTTTAACCAAAAAATGGTTCCAACGGGGGCAGAACTGTTACTTATTTTCCCACTCAATTCCATTTTGACACTTTTGAATAAAAAAGGGAGAGAATGATTTTAGTTATCCCGACCTGCTTTCTGAGATAAGCATAAATTTGTTCACATGGAATTATCTCATTTAAGCATTTCTTTTCTTTTAAGGATAGCTACACCACATAATTCAATGGTTTAGATGCCTGTTTCCAGAAGGCTTTAAGCATGAGTTTCTTCGTGCTTTAATTTAATCTGTCAAATATAAACTTGGCTACTGGACCTGTAACTTTGTCTAAGAATACACTAAACCTAGGCCATTATAGTTGAGAGTTATGACTGGCAAAACTATAAAAATATGTATTTTATTTCAGAAACTTTATGGATTACATACATGAAAAATAAAAATAAACAAGCAAAAACCTTTCCCTGTGATCTTAATCACGGTCTTCACCTGCTCCCTAATAACAGTGCTCTACAAGTTCAAACAGCCAAAATAAAAGTCAAATTGTTGGGTAGATAATAGAATTACTTAGGTGTGCATAGTTTCAAGAGTCTGATTTAGAACTCAGTAGCTATGGGATTTAGTCCTGCCTCCGCTGCTGGCCTCTAGCCTCTGACAATAGGCGGTCTAGATCAAGGCTCCCCAGTCTTGAGTGGGTATTAGAATCATGGTGGAACATCTTAAAAACACGGATTCCAAGTGGAACAGCAGAGATTCTGATTCAGTGGGTCTAGGGTGGAGCTCGTACATTTGCATTCCAAGTGAGTCTGATGTGTTGGTCTTTAAAACATCACTGGTCTAGTCCTCAGTTACTCCTATGTTTACAATGCAGAGATCCATTAGATTTATTGATTAAAACCCTGCAAAGCAAATGTTGACAAAGATTTCTATTAGATAAAGGGGAAAAAATGTCTGTTTAGAAATTTCATACTTCATGTATTAGTGAAAGTTTCCCTGGGTCTCACAGGGACACTGTGAGAAATGTAGGATGCATATTGGTGCCATGGTCCACATGAGGCGCTAGAAGTATTAGATGCTTGTGTGTCTAAAGTTATCCAGCTGCATAATAGGAGAGCAGGACTAATGCAGTCTCTCATCTCAGTGCAATTTTCTTCTGTTCATCCTTTGAAGCTTTTTATAAGTGAATAATGATCCCTCCAGTGCCTGTAATTATTCATGGTATTTAGGAGACAGATTCTGTCATCCTTCGGTCACATATGTCCCTTGAACATAGTTTTGTAGCAGAGACAGGTAATAGTTAAAAAAAAAAATGAAGAAGAAGAAGAAACAAAAGACAAAATAAATTGTACAATCTGGAACAAATCACTTTTCATCTTTGACATTATCAACAGTTCTAACAAGACAGCCACAGTCTGCACTCTTCTGCAAGAAAACACAACCCCTATTCACTCTTGTGGTGTAATTTTTTTTTTTCATTAATTGAGATGAGACACCAGCTACAAACAGATTTAGCTAACACTGCTGTTTTCTACCTTCTGCCTAAACCTAATTACTGTCCCACACCACCAACTGTTTGCTCTTACCTCACCTTCAGTATCTCAGCTGCTAGAAAGTAAATCCCCAAACATTCCCTGATTAAGTTCTTGTTTCATGCTTCTAAGATGTTAAGCCAGAAGGTGGAGGCATTGTTAGTGTCAATGAAAATTAAAAACAAAGTGAGAATTAATTTGTTCCTATAGCTGTCAATGGGGACTCAACTGAGGAAATGCTGGTAAATATAACTCCAGTTGCCATATCTTCAATAAATGCCAGTGATTTGCTATATAATGGGATTTCAGACCATCCAACAGGTTGGACCCAATGATGCCTTTATTTTTTATTTCAGATGTATTTTGAAGACACTTTCACCCAGCATTTTTCTACCCTTAAATATTAAAACAACCTACAAATGATATTATTTGACTTTTCACTTAATGTTTCTTTTAGCTTATTCTTTTAAATTCCTTAATTTGGCAAATTATGTATTTATTTATTTTATTTATTATTTTTTTAGAGACAGGGTCTCATTTTATCACCCTTGGTAATGTGCCCTGGCGTCACAGCTCACAGCAACCTCCAACTCCTGGGCTTAGGCAATTCTCTTGCCTCAGCTCCTGAGTAGCTAGTACTACAGGCGCCTGCCACAATGCCCAGCTATTTTTTTGTTGCAGTTGGACCAGGTTTGAACCCACCACCCTCAGTATATGAGGCTGGAGCCCTACCCACTGAGCCACAGGCACTGCCCAGCAAATTAATTTTGAAGTGTGTTTTCAAAGATTATATAAGGCTAAAATAAATGACAGTATACATTTTGCAAAGTGGTTCCCTGAGTTGTACATTATAGATCACTAAAGTTAGACAAAAAATGAATCTGAAATACAGTTAATAAGTTTCTGTTTAATAAAGAGAGCACTGAATATGCAATACACCCTATTGTAATTCTCTAATTTATCAACACTATGGGCTTTTGAAAAATAAAGTAGAAAATTATAATGTCAAAATTTTTTTAAAAAGGAACTTTATATAAATTACAATACAGCATCTTTTGTGTTTTTTGTTTAAGGTGTATCCCTATGTATCCCTATGAACACGATTAATGGCCTAGAAATACTAAGAACCACTGTGGGAAGGAATGAGAGTCGATTATCTCCTAAGTCAAGGGGGAGGCACATGACAGGCATTCTGAAGGGGGGATTTTGTAACTGGATATATAGAACTTCAGCATTCTTGGGAAAAGTGATCTTCTCAGGGACTCAGAATTCTCAGTGCCAGCCTTGACATTGGCTAATTAGTGTGTATGGGTCTGTCCAACAGCTCTATCTTTTCCTTATGAAAACTTTAAAGGATTATTAGCATTTTATCACCATGAGCATTTTGAAGGTTTCTTGCCCCATTTGTTACCATAATATTAGTAGGCAAATGGTATTTGTTTTAAGGAAACTGACTTTGCTGTATATATTCATTAGTGTTCTATCATAGGAGATGTATCAGGAGAAAGAACAGCAGGTCTTCAGATAGAGTATAGATTGGATTTTTGCATAAGAAGTTGTATAGTCTGGTCAAACCCTTAATGCTCAGTGTAACACAACCTGTGAGATTCAGTCTGGGTAAGGTCCAAGTAGCTGGACTTCTTGGCCAGTTGTCCCCAGGCCAATATCATTGGCCTTAAGCTGCCATGTCAACTGGGTCTGATAGTGAAGCTTGCAGATGTGAACAGGACGAGTAATGCTCAGTTTCACACTTGAGTAGGATGCTCCTGACTCTGTCATGAAGATGCTGGACAATGGCTTCAGTGGCCAGCTATAGAACTCATTGTGCACATTTTGAGCAAAGCTCTTTTTGGAGCTTCTGGAGGAGTCCTTCTTCAGATTCTCAAGCAGACATCTGTGTAATCTAAATTGAACTTTTGCCTGGGGTGAGAACTGGGTGAGTTGAATGGTAGCAAGATGAACGCTCTTGGTAGACAGAGTTGTGACGATAGCCCTACGTCATTACTTGGCAAATATCAAATTCATTTAGTTTATTATGGACAATTTTCCTTTATAATTATTTCCATGTTAGCTATATGGCAGCTGCTCTGATAATATGTATGTTCATAAATTGAATTTTAAAGGGAAAAAATCTGTTTGATTCAAAATAATTCTAAAAATCCATCATGTTTATCAATAAAAAGAGAGATTTTTGTATTCATTAGCTATGAGTTTTTAACTATTTCAGTTAAATTTGAATTATGGAAGTTGACTTTAAAGTTGTATCATCTGTTGATATTTTTCATTAATGGTAACCATTAAGAACTTGAATATATCATTATCAATGGTTTATACTGAGACTTCAAAGTAGCATTTTAGACATATATGTGATTAAAAAGTTATAGAAGTGCATCCAAGTACTTCTGGGTAGAGGTGGGAGTTCTGACTACCCGTCTTTACTGATATCATTAAGGTACAATGGTCTTTCCACTCTATTTGACTAAAAACAGAGGCTGAGTGGAAAATCTGTACTGCAATTGCAAACTGGGAGTAATGTGGTGGTGCCATATGTTCCCTTGTTGAAGTTGAAAAAGCAAGTTAAAATAGAAAATTTAAAAAAGATATTAAGTTTCATAACATTATCACCAAAAGGTCAGGTACAATAAAAATCACTAGCCACATTAAAAACTAGGCAAGTCTCAGTGTAAACAGACAACAGATTCCAACACAAGAAGAAAGACATGTTAGGATTATTTGACAAAAATCTTAAAGCAGCCATCATCAAATACATCATGAGTAACTACAAACAAGCTTGAAACAAATAAAAAATAATCTCAATGATGAAACAAAAAATTGGGACCTGATCAAACCAAAAAGCTTCTGCACAGCCAAGAACATAGTGAGTAAAGCAAACAGCCCACAGAATGGGAGAAAATATTTGCAGGTTATACCTCCGATAAAGGTCTAATAACCAGAATATACAGAGAACACAAATTTATTAGCAAGAAAAGAACACGTGACCCCATTTCAGTGTGGGCAAGGGATCTAAAGAGAAACCTCTCTAAAGAAGACAGACGCAAAATCTACAAACACATGAAAAAAAGGTCATCATCCTTAATCATCAGAGAAATGCAAATCAAAACTACTTTGAGATATCACCTAACCCCATAAGAGTAGCCCACATAACAAAATCCCAAAACCAGAGATGTTGGTGTGGATGTGGAGAAAAGGGCAAACTTCTACACTGCTGGTGGGAATGCCCACTAATACATTCCTTTGGGAAGGATGTCTGGAGAACACTTAGAGACCTAAAAATAGACCTACCATTCCATCCTATTAATTCCTTTACTAGGTTTATACCCAGAAGACCAAAAATCACAATATAATAAAGACATCTGTACCA
>CAUYPK010162463.1:0-36042 GCA_963574355.1 Loris lydekkerianus | reverse complement strand
GGGAAAATGCCAGGAAGGCTATGTTGAATATTGGGATGAAAATGTGTCAAATGGTTTATGAAGCTAGTATATGATGCCCCATGATCATATCAATGTACACAGCTATGATTTAATAAAAAAAAAAAAAAAAAAAAAAAAAAGTCTTTTTGGCTAACCCAAGGTCACAAATAGTGTTCCCACTGCCTCCTTTTAGCAGCTTACTGGCTTTAGGTATCACAGTCAGGGCTAGGATCCATGTACTTCATTATGTTTTGAATGAGGTAGAGATCAAATTCTGCGGGTCGCATAAGGAAATCCAGTTTTTCCAGCACCCTTCTGGAATTGTCTTTGCACAGGAGCTGCAGATCCGCTGACCACATGCGTGCGCCTCTGGTTCTGGGCCTCGTGTGCTTTGGTTTTGTCTTTACAGCCGTAAGGCACTCTCTGGATTAGTGTTGGTTTGTAAGTCTTGAAGCCAATTAGTGTAAGTCCTTCAAATTTATTCTTCTTTTTCAAATTCATTTCAGCTATTTTAAGTCTTTTTCATTTATGTATGAATTTTAGATTAAGTTGGTCAACTGCTACAAAAAAATCCTGTGGGTAATAATTAGGAAAAGATTGATTCTAGATCAATTTTGGGAAAATGAACATCTGAACCATGTAGAGTCTTCTGTGAACAGAGCCGGTGAATCTCAGAGATTCACATCATTTACCCTTTTATTTATTTAAATTTTCTTTAATTTCTCCTGGCAATGTTTGTGGTTTACATACTTTTGACAGACTTGTCCTCTATGATTATTTATGTTTTTGATGCTATTGTAAATGGTACTTTTTATTTCAATGACTGATTATTAATTCCTAGTATATAGAGATATGACGAACTTTCTATATTGATCTTAAATCCTGAAAAACCGATAAACCCACTGAATAGTTGCAGGAACTTTTTTTTTTGGTATATTCCATTGGATTTTATAGAGAGGGTCATGTTATCTGTGAATCAAGACTGTTTTACTTCTTCCTTTCCCACCCAAGGGTCTTTTATTTACATTTTTTTTTTTATTTGTTTATTTGCCTTGTTGCCCTGGCTACAACCACCAGTACAAGGTTGAACACAAGGGATAAATCTACGTAGTTTCAATTTCCTGTGCTCTTCACTCCTTTATGTAGATCCAGACTTTATTGGTTATCGTTTTCTTTTTGTTCAAGGGACTTCCTTTAACATTCATTGTTGAGGAAGTCTATTATTGATGGATTCTTTCAGCTTTTGTATGTTTAAAAATGTTTCTATTTTGCCTTTATTTTTTGAACGATATTTTTGTCGGGTATAGAACTCTAGGTTGACAGGTTTTTTGAGGGGTACCCACAGATGTTGCTCCATTACCCTGTGGATTTATTATTTCTGAGCCGCAGTCTGCCCATAATGTTTTCTCTATATGGGACGTGTTTTCTTTCCTCTGTTATCTTCACTGCTGGTTTTAAGTAAATAAATTTGTGATATTCTTTTAGATTTTTTGTGCTTAGACTGGGATGAGTTTTCTGTACCTGTGACCTTATAGTTTTAACCAACTTTAGAAACTGGGGCTACTATTTTTTCAATTTTTTTTCTTCCCCTCCTCTCTCTCCTCTTTAATAATTCTAATTACACACCTGATTTTTCTTTTTTTACTTTGTTCTCTTTTTGTGTCCATTTGGATAGTTTCTTATATCTTAATTTTCGCTAAGCATTTCTTTTATAATATCAAATCTGTCCTTAAGCCCATCCAGTGCAATTTTCATTTTCATCTTACGGTGGTTTTAATCTCTAGAAATTCAATTTGGGTCTTTTAAATTTTATTTTGTGTTGTTTCTTAATATGCTCAATACTTTGTCTAGATTTGAAATAAGTGAAATATAGCTGTAATAATTATTTTGATGTCCTTGCCCACGAATCCTATTATCCATGTCATTTCTGAATCTGTGCTTATTGGTTTATCATTTTCCTCATTATGTATTTCATCTTCCTGCTTCTTTAAATGCCTGGTAATTTTATATTTGGTGCCAGACATGGTGAATTTTACTTTTTTGTATTCCTACAACTATTATTGGGCTTTCTTTTGGGATAAAGGTAAGTTACTTAAGAAAAGTTTAATTGGGTGGGGGAGGTGATTCTTTTAAGCTTTGTGAGGTGGGGCCAGAACATCACTTAGTCTAGGGCAAATTTCTCCCCATTACTGAAGCAAAAGCTTTCTGAATATTCTACCTGATGTTCCACAAATGGTAAGGTTTCCCACTTTTTTGTTGCTGTTGTTTGTTTGTTTGTTTTTTAGCATATGATGACAATTTTATTTTAAAAGTATATATATTATTTTCATAGAAAATATTTCTATTATTTTCTTTTCTTTTTTTTATTAAATCATATCTGTGATCGCTTCTTGGCCTTTTGGCTAAGATCAAGTGTAGTATCTGTTCTTATCAGGTTTCCCACTTCGGATGGTAGAAAGAGGCACGCTTGAATGAGCCCCATGTATGTGGTTTTCCCCTCTAATCCTTTTCTGGTGACTCTTTCTCTAGCCTCAGGTAGGTTTTTTTGTTTGTTTGTTTGTTTGTTTTTTCCACATTGCTTACATTTTCTTACCCCTCCTTTGTAGTATTCTTTGTGACTCTAGCTGCTCTAGCCTTGTGGACTCTCCATGGAATCACTTCTGCTCAGGCATATCACTGGGATCATCTGCATTACTGCTTTCCTTGCCAGTTCTTGGGAATTCTCTGCACCGTGGTGTGGTAGGCAGGGAAAAGGCCCCCTAAGGATTTCCATGTCTTAATTCCCACTCCTGAATATGTTACATTGCATGGCAAGAGAGAATTAAGGTTGCATATGAAACTGCGCTTATTAATCAGTTGACCTTAGAAAGAGGAGATTATCCTGAATTATTGGAGTGGGACTTTGGTAATCACAATGATTGTTCAAAGCAAAAGAGGGAGGCAGAAAGTGATAGACTCCGAGAGACGGGGATTTAAGAAGGACTTGCACAAACATTATTGACTTTGAAGACAGAGAAATAGGACCATGAGCCAAGAAATGTGGGTAGTCCCTAGAAGTTAGGAAAGGCAATGAAAGGATTCTCCTCTGTGGCACCTGGAAGGGAATGATACCCTGCCAACACCCTGATTTTAGCCCAGTGAGATCCACTTAGAGTTCCGGCCTCTTGAACTGTAAGATAACAGCTTTATATCGTTTAAGCAGCTGATGTTATAGCAATTTGTGACAGCAACAATGGGAGAAAATAATACAAATGTGGTACTACAAGCCAAGTGCTACTGTAAGAAATATGTAAAAATGAGGAAATGGCTTTGGGATCAGGCAATGGGCAGAACTGGGAAGAATTTTGGGGAGCATGATAGAAAAGACCTGAACTGTGTTGAACACACTGGCAGGAGAAATATGGACATTCATAGCTTTGCTGGTGAGGACGCAGGACCAGGTAAGGAGCACCAAAGAAGAAACCTATGGTGTCTCTTGGAGAAAACCTAGATTGTCATAAACAGACTGTTGGTAGAAGTATGGATGCAAACCATGCTGCTGGTGAAGACTCAACAGGAAGAAGCAGCCTGCTGTTGGGAGCTGGAGTAAGAGGCTACTGGCTGCACAGTAGCAAGACGTCATGTGTCTGTGACCTGCAGTTACTTGGAAAGCAGAACTTGCAAACTGTGCATGGTACAAGAGACATTGAGCTGGGGAGAGCTCCAGTCAAGGAGCTGAAAGTCTGAACGTTACCCCTAATACTCCTTCTAACCCTCTATGGTCAGTCCTGGCCCCCACACTGCTGAAGCCAACCTGTATGTTCCAACACGGATTAGACTTGCCTGTTTTAGAACCTCATATAAATGCAACCATGCATTGTAGAAGTGTTCCCTATTCTCCACATCCACGCCAAAATCTCTGGTCTTGGGATTTTGTGATGTGGGCTAATCTTACTGGAGTTAGATGATATCTCAAAGTAGTTTTGATTTGCATTTCTCTGATGATTAAGGATGATGAGCATTTTTTCATGTGTTGGTAGGCCGTGCACCTGTCAACCCATGAATGGATCAATAAATTGTGGTACATGTACAACATGGAATATTATGCAGCCTTAAAGAAAGATGGAGACTTTACCTCTTACATGTTTATGTAGATGGAACTGGAACATATTCTTTGTAGAAAAGTATCTCAAGAATGGAAGAAAAAGTATCCAATGTACTCAGTCTTATTATGAAACCAATTTATAGCTTTCTTATAAAAGCTATAACCCAATTATAGCCCAAGAATAAGGGGAAAGGGAGAAGGGAGGGGAGGGAGGAGGATGTGTGGAGGGAAGGTTATTGGTGCGAACACACCTACGGTGCATCTTACAAGGGTACATGTGAAATTTACTAAATGTAGAATATAAATGTCTCAACACAATAACTAAGAAAATGCCATGAAGGCTATGTTAACCAGTGTGATGAAAATATTTCAAATTGCATATAAAACCAGCACATTGTACCCCATGATTGCATAAGGTACACAGCTATGATTTAATAAAAAATAATAATAAAAATAAATGGAACCATGCAATGCATTTTCTTTTGTCTTGTGCTCCTTCTTCCACATAATTTCGTATTATCAGTGTTTGGCGAGTGGATCAGTCGTTCTTCTTTTCTTAACTGGGAAACGTATCATTGCTTCGATAGCACAGTTTGCTTCCCTGTTTTCCTGTGAATGGACTCTTTCTAGTTTTGGCCATTATGAATAAAGCTGCAGTCAACATTCATAAGCATATGTTTTTATTTGTTTTGTTTCATCTTAAAGTCATAGCATTGACTGAGAAAGAGGAGGAATTGAGAATTGGGATATGGACAGGCTGCAGTGGCAGGAGTTCCCGTCTCTGGGGAGGTTATCATCCTCTTGCCTGAAACTCCAACGAGATTTCCTGAGGTTGTTGCTAACCGGGGCACTGCTGAATCTCCCTTCCAATGACCCCTTCACTACTCCTAAACCAAAGACTTCCTTCAAATCTTGGTTTTATCCAGTGGGTCAGGGCATAGTGTGGCCTAGGAAAAAGAACCGTACATAACAAAATAAAGTTCAGGATTCTCCCAATATATGTAAGAAAATCAAAACCTGCCATATTATTTTTTTCATATTAAAGAATCTGTGTAAATTTAATATTAAGAGAATTTGGTATTTTAGAGTAATGGTGTTGGTAAAATCAGTGTTAGTTGGTAAAATCCAACTAAATATACAGTGAAATAATTGATTTGTGATTTTAAGTGGAGCTGTTTCTAAGCATGGTAGAAAGCATGTTTTTATAGTTTTTTTTGGGGGGGAGGGGATAAATATTAGTTCAGTGTAGGAAAAGATTGACCATTGAAATATTAAAAAATTGAATGCAAGCAATTTGTAAATTTAATGCAAAGTTTTCAAAGATGTTTAATTATTTTATTTGGTTAATGGGACACAACATTATTTTTGGATCCCTCAGAAGTGATTATTTTGTGCTATCACCTAATCAAGTGCCATCAGCTGATCAAGCATAACAAAGTGTAAGAAAAGATTGAGTGCTAGTGAGCTGGTGTGGTGGCGCATACCTGTATTTCTAGCTACTTATAAATAGACTTTCCTTGGCACAGGAATTACCCTTTGCATTTCACACTGTCAGTGAATTTTTTTTTTTTTTTTTACAATTTAAGTTCACTTACCTCTTTTCTCCTTTATTAAGTCATATACACATAGATTATGAATATATTTATGCATTTGTGGGCTACAATATTTTGATTTTTTTAATGCAATTTGGAATGCTTACGTCAAACTAATTAATATAGCTTTCACCTCATTTACTTACTGTGTTCAGACATTTATGTTCAATACTTGATAGATTTGACTTGTACCCTTGCAGTATGATCCATAGGCAGTGAATTTTAGCTGCAGGCTCGTAGATAACAGGTCTGCTGGAGAAGGTCACTCTCCCTTCTGCTCCTGCATTGGCTCTCCATTTCCTCCCATGACAATTCTACACCCTGCTATAAAGATCGCGAGTGATGGTGAGAAGGACAGAATAACAAAATCCCTTTCAATTCTTAAAGGTAATATACACGAAAAGAAAGAACATTTGGAAAACAGGAAAGTGAGAAAAATCACAATAAGTCAACTATGGCCAATATTTTAGTACTTAATTTTTCAAGCTATGTTTTGTTTTACGTAGTTGCTATCATATCCAAAAGGTTGTTCTTATGTTGCAGTTTGAGGAGCTTTGAGTTTGGAAACTTACATTTGAAAAGAGATTCAGGGGTCAGACAAAGCTTTATTACTGGCTCTGCCAGAATGGCTGGAGACTCAGTCCACGGCCTGGGCATTTGACGGGCAGCAAGGAGCAGAGCCTTCTGTTCCATCCATGTTTGACTGCTGACAGCTTTTAGGCCTTACTCCTCTCTCTTCGCTTCTTGGGGTGAGTTGACAAGAAAACCTGGGTGCTCAATCCATTGGCCCTGGAGGGAAATTCAGCCATGTGAATCTCAGCACATGCTGGTCCTCCTGATGGTCAGCATTATTATTAGATGACAGCCAGCATTAGGAACGGCGTGTGCTGATAGGTCTCCATCCTTCTCACCGTTACTCGTGATCATTATAGCAGGGTTTAGAATTGTCTGGCCAGACAAGAATCTGGCCAGGGGGCTTGAGGACCCTTACCAGCCTTCATGCATCCACAATAAAACCCGAGCCAGTCTCCTTTCTTGCTTCAGAGGCTGGCCCCACTCTGGCTAGAGACATCCATGATGTCCATAATAAATCGTTTTATACCCTTCAGGCCTGTGTGTGACATGACCAGTTTCAGCATTTGAGCATCTTCAATGTTTCCTGAGTGGTCTCCATGTGCCAGAGCTACAGAGTTCAGATGACCACACATGCCCTCTCATCAGGCAGACATGCCACTTGTGTGTGTGGGGGGGTGGTGGTGCACACACATGTGTCTATCTTGCTGACACTGTTCTCGACCACGCTGTGCATAAAGGCATCCTTAAACTTAGCTGTGCTCCCACAGGGTGGTTTGTTAGAAGGGGAGTTTGCAGGGAAGGGTCTGACTGTGTTGAGGTTCTTGAGATGGATTGCCCAGTAGCTTTTCAAAATGCTTCGTCAAGTCACAGGGGAGTCAGACAGTGAGTGTGGAGTCACAGGAATGTGGCGCAAAGACCTGTGATGAGAAGGATCTCACGCACCAGGGACCCCAGCACCACCAGCGGCTGTGTTCTGAATGGATCCCATCATGTCTTGGAGAAGCTTAAGTTTTCTGATGCTGATTTTGGCTTGAGACTCGCAAGTGACGCTGCTGAACCCTCTTTAGACTGTACCATCTGGGGCTCTTCCACCAACCGTCCTTCCCTCTCTCCTCCAGGGCAGCCCATGGAGGTGTGGCTCTCTCAGCCTTCCTTCCTCCTCTTGCAGGTGATTTCCACAACAAAGTTTGTTTATTAGAGAATCTGGCCCCACACAGAGAGAGGAATGGACAGAGAGATACCAAGTCACAGGCCCAGCTCTGCCCAGCCCCAGCTGTGAGAATATGGCCTGACCTTCCCTCTCAGTTCCTGCATCTGAAGAATGCTTATTTATGATACATGTATGTATTTGACAGGTTACTATGGAAACTAAGCAAAGCTCTACAAGTTAAAGTCTGACCTATTTAAATATGTGCAACAGAATACACAATGGCGCAGAGGCACCCAGGTACCCAAGATTTAGTTTGAAACAGAACTGTCACTGCAAGGCCCTTTCTGATAAGAAACTTCAGGACTTTGCCCTCCCAGTGTTAACCTTGGACCAAGCTTTTGTGACTCACAGGTTCTTGGTCCAGACCTGGCCCTGGGAGCCTCATTAGGGTGAGTCAGGAGCAGAAGTCTCAGCCCATGGCCTTTGGCTCAGAGCTTGATGACTGACTTGGGTTGGGGTCTGTAGGAGAGGCTGTTTGGAAGGCAAATTGGCATGGTGGTGAGATTCATGGAGCAGCGTAACAAGGTTAACAGAATCTATGCTAAAAGTAGGGCAGAGATTCATCTAGAAGACTTATTCCAGTTCTTCCAAATCTCATGCTACATAACTTTTGGCAAGTCATTCTCTGAGGCTCAAGTTTTAAATCTGTAGCCTGAGATTTATTCGTTGCTGTCCTCCATTGGACATCATATATAGGAAGTTCTAGGGTTTGACCTTCAACCAGGGAGAGGAAGGTCATGGATGAAGAGAGTGTTTACCACACCTGCTCCCGCTGGTTTTCCTCTTCCTACTTGGTAAGTACCTGGGGTAAGAGATGATAGCCAGCAGAAGGACCAGCATGTGCTGAGAGGTCTCCATGTGCTGGAGCTGCAGAGTTCAGCCCACTTAATTCTCAGCAAAGAGGTCCAAGTTTATGGCTCACTGGACCTAGAAGCATTTCTTGGTTTCTTTTTGTGGGGCTTCAAGCTTCACACTGGGACTGACTGCAGGTGGCTGTGACCTGCTCAGGAGGAGGGCCCTGGACACCTCGGAGAATACACCTTTCCTTTTTTTATTCTTCATTAAAAATATTCAAACACTGAAAAGTACTGAAAGCAACATAACATCCATGCTCCACAACTAGAATTTTCAAACGTTAAAATTTGTCATATTTGCTCAGATTCTTATTTTCCAAAGGTATTAAATGCTACAGATACTATTACAGGGCCCTCCCTCCCCTCTGTGAGCCTGTTTTTTCTATGATGTCCAGAGGTGACTATTTTCCAAATATGAGGATAACCCTCCCACCCAGACTTTCATATTGTAAGTGCATGAGGCCAGACAATTAAGTTCACAAAATTCATCCTAGAAAACAATTGTTGAACATTGTCGCCAGGTAACCAAGGGGAGCCCTTCAAAGACAACCGAGGTGACATCCAGCAATGAGGTCCGCAGCACTTCCTGAATGAGTCTGCGACTTCATACACGTGCATTCATAAGCAATACTGTATATAATGCTGCGTTCTGGGCTTCTGGTTTTATGGAAATGGTGTTTTGCTGTGCATGTCTTTGTGCAACTTGTCTTGTTCCTACCTGGCCTTGTTCTTGCTCTCTAACCTTGCTGATCCAAACACATCTAGCTCAGATATTTTAACTGTTATGCAGTACCCAGTTACATAGATAACCTGCCACTGGTCTTCCCACTTCCATATTGATGAGTGTCACAGCTCACAGCAACCTCAAATTCTTGGGCTCAAGCAATTCTCCTGCCTCAGCTTCCCAAGTAGCTGGGACTACAGGTGCCCCACCACAATGCCGGCTATTTTTGTTGTTGTTGTTGTTGCAGTTATCATTGTTGTTTAAGTGGCCCAGACTGGATTTGAACCCATTAGCCTTGGTGTATGTGGCTGACCTCCTATCCACCGAGCTACAGGCCCCACCCACGTCCCTCTCTTTTTCTTACTTCTTACATTAGTGTACAGAACCAAAATATTTATAATGCTTGTTTCACAACAAACTCTGATTATTGGTCCATGCATTGTCCACATTTTTTTTTTTATTTTTTTAACTTTTTTTTTTATTGTTAAATCATAGCTGTGTACATTAGTGCAATCGCCTGTACCCATTCTAAGATGCACCATAGATGGATTGCCCACATTTTTATTTATTTCATCTATCTATCTATTAATTATCTGTCTATCCATCTGTATCTATTTGGGTCTGAATGTGTCCATTAAAATTTAAATGTTGAAACTTAATCTCCAACGTAGGCATCACATTACCAGACTTAAGTCTATACTACAAGATTATGGTAACCATGGGATTGACACAAAAATAGAGAAACAGACCAACAAAACAGCACACAGAATCCGAATAGAAAACTATCTTGTACAGCTACAAAGACAACCTTACACACTGGGGAAAAAGAAGCTGTATTCAATAAATGATGCTGGGGAAATTGGATAGCAACATTTACAAGAATGAAACAGGACTCCTATATCTCACCAGTCACAAAATTTAATTTCAGATGGATAGAAGACTTAAATGTCAAGCATGAAATCATAAGATTTCTAGAAGAAAATGTAGGAAAAACTCTTCTATGTATTGGGTGAGGCGAAGAATATGACTGAAACCTCAATGGTCATCACAGCAACAACAAAAATAAATAAATGGGGGCTGATTAAGTTAAAAAGTTTCTGCCCTGCTAGGGAAATAATCAACAGAGCAAATAACCAGCAATAGAATGGGAGAAAACATTTTCATGCTATATATCTGATAAAAGAGCTAATAACAAGAATCTACAAAGAACTCAAGCAAAACACCAAGAAAAAAACAAACAACCCCATTAAAAAGTGGGCAAACCACGTGAGCAGAAGCTTTCAAAAGAAAATAGACAAATGGTCAGTAAACATATGGAAAAAATGCTCAACATTGCTAATCATCAGGTAAATGCAAATTAAAGCCACAGTGAGAGATCACCTTACCCTAGTTAGAATGGCTTTTATTAAAAAGTCCAAAACACGATGCTGGCGTGGATGCAGAGAGAAAAGAATGCTCATGCACTGTTGGTGGGACCGGAAATTAGCACAACCTCTACGGAAACAGTGTGGAGATGCCCCAGAGAACCAAAAAGGACCTACTGTTTGATACTGCATATTATCACTTTATTAAAAAGACACCAGCAATTACATGTTTATTGCAGCACAGTTCACAATTACAAAGATGTGGGATCAACCAAATGCCATCAATTCATGACTGGGTTAATGAAATATAGTATATGTATACCATGGATGTTTGTGCAACCACCACCAGCCATCTCTAGAACTTTCTTCCTCTCCTCCAGCTGAAACTACTCAGTCATGAAAAAAGATGAATTTGTGCCTTTCACAACAATTTGGAACAAAAGACCATTCTCCAAGCTTGTTATTAAATCAGCACTAACCAGTGAGCACACGCACACACAGAGGAAAGTAGAATTCAGTGGAAATCAAGTGGGTTGAGGGGGAGAAGGGCTTGAAAACTACCCAACAGGTACAATGGACACTTTCTGGGTGATGGGTGCACTTACAGCCCTGACTCAGCAAAAATGATCTACGTAACCAAAACCAAACAAATGTATGCCTATAATATTTTGAAATAAAAATAAACCAATCCCCCCAAACAAATAAACAAAGGAAACTGAGTCTCTATTGTGATAGTCTGAAGAGGTGAAACTTTTAGGATATAATTGAGTTATGAGGGTAGAGTCTTGGTGGATGGGATCAAGGCTCTCTAAATCTAGGAATAAACAAACCCAGTTTTTAATGCACTCTTACAACATACTGACATAAAATACGTGGGGTTCTCCCCCTACCATGTATACCAAACAAGCAGTTCCCCAGCAGACACTAGCTGGTGTCCCCTAATTCAATTAAATTCTGATATTACCTACCTGGAGGCAGGGTGAGGGCCCAGGCCCACAAGACTGCCCCCCTTCCCATGCCAAAGGCAAGCCCCAGGCTGTTTCACCTGTGCTTCTGACCAATGTATCATATATCAGGAATCCCACAATCCCCTCCTTAAAGCTTGATTAATTTGCTAGAGCATTTCATAGATCTCAAGAGAAATAACAACTTAGATTACTCAGTTATTATAAAGCATATTGCAAAGGATACAGATGAAGCAATGCATGGGGGAAGTATGGGGACAGGGCACAGGGCTCCCATGCCCAGGACCCTCCTCCATGTGTGCAGCTATTCCAAAGTGTTCCCAACCCTGTTTGGGGAGGTTTGTATGGAAGCTTCATTACTGAGCCTGATTGACTCAATCATTGGTCATTAGTGATCAATTTAACTTTCATCCATGCTCCATTTCCTAGTAAAGACCCAACCCTGCAATCCTGCCTTGGTCTTTGCGACTGGTCCCCAGCCTGAAGCTACCTAGAGGCTGCCAGCCATGGGTCAACTCATTAGCATACAAAAAGGAACTTAACCATTTTGATGATTCCAGGGATTTTAGAAGTTGTACAATAGGACACTGGGACAGGACAAAACCAAATATATACTTCACAGTTTTATAAAAGCCCTTATAAAAAGGTACAAGGCCGTGGGCTCATTCCCTTCCCTCTCTTTTGCCTTCTGGGGGTGCGGCAACAAGGTGAAACAGGCATCACCAGACACCAGCACCTTGACCTTGATCTTCCCAGCCTCCAGAACTATGCAAATTAATTTCCACTGTTCACAAATTACCCAGGCTCGGGTATTTTGTTATAGTGGCTCAAATGGACTAAAACACTACCATCTATCTTTTAATTATGTAACAAGAAATTGGAAATCTGTCACTGAGACGTCTCATGTCTTTCTCACCATATATCTCTGTCTTCTCCCACCTTAAGAATCCATCTAGCCGGAGACAGAGGAGCATCCTGGTTTTCCTGTTGGAGACTTTGGGCTTCAGGAAGAATCAGAGAGTGGCTGTGAGGTAGATGGTTTTGTGGGCACTGCTGCAGAGCTCTTCATGTATTTTTGGTACAAGTCTTTTGTCAGTTATGCATATTGCAACTACATTGTCCAAACTGTGTGCATGTTCCATGTTGCCAGGTCTTGCTGGGTTGCTCCCGAGCAGCTGCATCAGCAAACTCCATCATGCGGAAGTTCCCACATCCCAGTATTATTAGACTTAATACTATTTGTATATGGTGACAGTAGTATGGCATCATCATTGTTTGATCTTGCACTTTAATAATTCCTAGCAAAAATGAGCATCTTCTTACATGCTTATAGACCATTTTGACTTTTTGTTCTGTGAATTGCTCTCTAATATATTTTGTCCGTTTATTTTCTATTATGAGACATGGCTTGTCTTTTTCTTACTGACTTAAAAACATTTTAATTCATTGCCTATTCTAAAGGTTGCTAATAGTTTCTCTAAGGCTGGGTTTTGTCTTCTAAATTTTTGTCACACTTTTTGTCAGAGCCATTACATTTCTATGTAGTCATAAATATTCGTATGTTTGTGATTTGTATTACTCGTGTTTTTGAGTTGTTATAAAATATACATCACATAACATTTAGCATTTTAAACATTTTGAAGTCTGTAGTTTCATGGCATTAAGGACATGCAGATGTTTGTGCAACCACCACAAGCCATCTCTAGAACTTTCTTCCTCTCCTCCAGCTGAAACTTCATCCCCATTAACTTTTCACTCCTGCCTCCTTCAGCCTCCCACCACCAGCAATCTATGTCCTGTCTCTGTGGATTCAGTGCTCAGGGATCCTAAGTGGAATTGTGTGCTGTTTGCCCTTTGGTGACTGGCTCTTTCCCTTAGCATGACGTTTTCAAGGTTCGTTCATGTGGCAGAATGTTTCAAAATGTCCTTTCCTTCTGGGCTGAGTAGTCTTTCGGTGTGCGTGTGTGCTCATGGGCTGGACCACATTTTGTTTATTCATCTATTCATGGATGGTTGAGTTGTCTTGGATGTTGGGAATAATGCGGTGAAGACTGGTGTACAGATACCTGTTCAAGTCCTTGTTTTCACTTCTTTTAGGGATGTACCCGGAAATGGAACCGATGGATCATATTTAAAAAAAATTTATTTTCTTTGAGACAGAGTTTCACTTTGTCACCCTCAGTAGAGTGCTGTGACATCACAGCTCACAGCAACCTCAAACTCTTGGGCTTAAGAGATTCTCTTGCCTCAGCCTCCTAAGTAGCTGGGACTACAGGCGCCCACCACAACACCAGGCTACATATTTAAAAAAATTTTTTAAGCAATTGTCATTCCATTTTCCACAGTGGCTGTAGCCTTTTACATGCTTATCAGCAATGCACAGGGCTCTAATCTGCCCACATTCTCACCAACATTTGTTATTTCTGTTTTTTTCTAATAGCCATCTTTTTTTGTATTTTTTTTATTGGATCAGATACACATAGATCATTAATACGTTTATGCATATGTGGGGTACAAGGTGTTGATTTTTTTATACAATCTGACATGCTCACATCAAACCAATCAACGTAGCTTTCACCTCATTCACTTGATTATTGTGTTAAGACATTTACGTTCTACACTTGACACATTTGACTTGTACCCTTGCAATATGCTCCCTAGGTGTGGTCCCACCTTTTATCTTCCCTCTATCAGACCTCCCCCCTCTCATTCCCTCCCACTCCATCTCTCTCCTTCATCCTAGGCTATAGTTGTGTTCTATCTTTCATAAGAAAGTGTGAGTAAATATAAGTTGGTTTCATAGAAGTACTGAGTATATTGAATACTTTTTCCTCCATTCTTGAGATACTTTACTCAGGAGAATATGTTCCAGGTCCCTCCAGGTAAACATAAAAGAGGTAAAGTCTCCATCTTTTTTTTAAGGCTGGATAGTATTCCATGGTGTACATGTACCATAATTTATTAATCCATTCATGGGTCAATGGGCACTTGTGTTTCTTCCATGACTTGGCTATTACAAATTGAGCTGTGATTCTAACAGCCATCTTAATCGGTTTGTAGTGGTATCATGTTATGATTTTGATTTGTTTTCCCTAATGATAAGTAATGTTGAGCATCTTAAGTGTTTATTGTCCATTTGTGCATCTTCTTTTCCCATTTTTGAACTGTGTTGTTTGGGGGTTTCGTTGTTACTGTTGTTTCTAAGTTGTAACAGTTCTTCATTCTGGATATCAATCCCTTGTCCAGTATATACCCTGTAAACTTTCCTCCCATCCCGTGGGTTGCCTTTCCATGTTCTTTGATGCAGACCTCAACATGGTGAATCTGGGATGCAGCACCCCCATTCCCCGAGGGTCAAGTTTTAAATTTTGATGAAGTAAACTTATCTTTCTTTTCTTTTGTAGCTTGTACTTTTCAGGCAATATCCATTGTCAAATCCAATACCATGAACTTTTCCTTTATTTTTTCTCTTTTTGTTTTTTGGTTTTTAAATATCCTTACCCTCACTAAATTTATAATTTACTTAAAACATTTATTTTGTTTTTTATATTATAGTCTTTTCGGGGGAAGGAATATATATATATTTTATTTTTACATATACATGTGTTTATTAGGTTTCCATTTCTTGCCTTCACAAAATTAAAGAGGCTTAAAATTTTTAACAATAACATTGTTTAAGATAAAGACTAGAAACAAAAACCTCATGAAGAATGAATGAACATAAATACATTCAGAAAAGAAATCAGAGAATTGCTGCATCGAAATATTAAGCAATAATAATAATAATGCAAAAATAATAATAATGCAAAGCAAGTAACATTCACATTGTCAAATAAGAGTGTGTCTATTATAGAATGCTTTGACTCTGAGATTCAGTATGAGTCATCAGTTAACTTCTTATTATTTTTTTTAATCTCAAAAATAGACAACTAATATTTATAAATAAAAGTACAAAATAATTTCATTGGGAAGGAATATATTTTTATAAATGAAATAAGAATGGGATCTAATTTTATTTATTTTCATAAGGCTTGCTGATAGTTACAAAACCACTTCTTGAATAATACTTTCTTCAATGATTTGTAACACTAATTTTGTACCTGTATGTGGGAGTGGGGGAGTCCCCCCTCTGGGATTGTCTCTTTTCTTAGGTATGAGCTTATATCTTGTCCCTTGTCAACACTACACTCTATTAACACAGTGTTGTTAATATTAAGTTTTGCGATCTGTTCACATCCCTCCCAAATCCATGTGTTGAGACCTAATTGCCAATATGGTTCTTAGAGGGTGGGATCCCTGGGAGATGATTAGGTCAGGAAGGGGGTGGACGAAGCCCCAGAGAGCTGCCGGTCTCCTTTCTCCGTTCTTGTGGACGCAGCAAGAAGGCCTCATTTGTGAACTACAGGGCAGGGCTCTCCAGACACACAATCTGCTGGCACCTTGGTCTTGGGCTTACCAGCTTTCATAACCACGGAAAGTAAGCTCCAGTTGTTTGTAAGCCACCCAGGGTATGGTATTTTGTTATAGCACCTTGAACCAACTAAGACAACACAGCTTATGTGAGTTTTTCCTCCTTCCCTCACTCCTTTTTCCTGCTTACTGAGATCATCTTCCCTAATGAACCTCTCATGCCTAAATCCTTGCCTCTGCTTGAAAATGACCTACACTGAGACACACGCTCACTTGGGCCACACTGACAGTGGTGTTCACCTTTGGCAGGGCATCGGTGGTGCTGAAAACTGTCACCTCTCACCCCCCACATTCCCACAGTGCATCTGTTTTACAAGCAAGGAAACCAAAGCACAGAGAGCTGAAATAACTCAGTTAAGGTCAGAAGACATGGAACTGGCAAAGTCTGGTTTCTATCTGGGACATCTGACACCCATTCTTTGACCTTGTCCCTACAGCTGATCTCAAGGCCCAGGTCCTTCCATGAGTGTGTTTTATGACCTTGGCTGTGTCATTTTAAATCTATTAACCCATAGGATCGAATTGGATGATCTCCAAGTTTCTTTCCGACAGACTGTGACGTGGTGACTCCGGGATACAACACCCCCATGCCCTCAGGGTCCCTCCCCAGTAGTTTACACAGAATTGAGGATTCCATCTGCAGCCCTTCAAATCCACTACCCCTTAGGTGCCCTGTGGATACAGGTGAGAGCCAAAGTCTGGAAATGCACAATCCAAGCAGAAAGATGGAAGGGGCCTGGAAAGAAGGAATGAGCTCCCTTCCTGAGGCCCAGGGGCCCTAGGTGCCCCTTGCCGTCCCTGCCCCCACAAGGATGGCTTTCTGCTTCCTGCAGAGGGGCAGCCTTGCAGCCTGCACAAATTAAGTGTGGTTCAGTATTTATTGCCATGCAAAGCCTTGCGAGGACCATTTTATATGTCTCTGTTTGCACGGCGTTAGCATCATATAGGCTGAAATTAATTCCACCAGACGGGCTACTCACAAGCAGAGCCAAGAATTTCCTGGGAAGGGGCTAGGTCTGACTTTGGCAGCCGCTGTGTGCAGTGATAAAGGCCTCTCAGACGGTCTCACACAGCCAGGGGCATCCAAGGGTATTGTATTTTTTGGCCCCTGAGGGTCATTTTTCCTTTTTCCAGAAAGCGGGGTGTGGAGTATGGGATTGGTGCCAAGGCAGATCACAGATGGGAGACGGGCCCTGGCACCCTCCCTCTGCTCTGCTTCATTTGCTCAATGAACAGGCCAGCTATCGGCCATGCCCCAGAGTGCCAGAGCCACTGGGCCTGGTCCCTTGTCTGGCTCGCCTGTCCTGACCCCACCAAAGATGATTCCCTGAGACCGATGTCCTTGTTCCTGCCTCGGTTGTGGTGGTCTTAGAATTTCTAATGCGTCGTCCTATTTGAGACCTTCTGGAGCCCTGGGAAGCCGGCCAGCTGATGTACTGGTCTAACGGCAATGACCATCACTCAGCAGGTGTGTCCTCTGGGCCACCTCCTGGAAGCACCCTCACCCCTGAACGCACTGCCCTGCAGATGAGACTCAGAGGGGAGAACGAAACCACCAGGGAGGACAGAGACACTCCCAGAGCATCTGGTGGGCGCCAGCCACCTCCACCCAGAAATTTCACAATCCAGAGCCCTCAAAGCTTGCCACTTGCCAGACATACTGTGCTAATCTCCATCACTTTGCTGAGGCTCTTCCATTTGTCTAGCATTCCCTGGAAAATGCCTCTCATAACTCAGCTCAGCAGACGTCTCTTTCAGCAAGCCCTCTCGGATCACCCTGGACTGATTACATCGTCCACTCAGCAAGTATTTATTAGGGAAAATGAGTGAAGCTCCGAGAGAGCTGCCCAGGAGCTGTGGTTAGTGGTGGCTGAAGATTGTTACCTCTCTCTTCGGGACCCTGCCTGCCTGCTTCGGGATGAGGCATCTCATGGTCCCAGTCGTCTCCGGGCCCTCTGCCTCCCAGCAGATCTGTGTGGGGAGAATGAAGATGGGTTTCTCGGTGCTGCATAAACCCTGTCTTGTACTGTCTGTGTTCTGGGGTTCTGGCCCTCGAAGCCTTGTTTACTCTGGACCAACCACCCCTCCTAGGGCTAGGTGAGCTACAGATGGAAAATGATACTCAGGAGCTTGCTCTGCAAGTGCAGACCAACCAGCCCAGAGTCCACACCCTCGGCCACCTCCTGTATGGAGCTCTCACACTCCAGCCACTTCCATCTGCCCTGACCATCCCAGGGCCAGTCACCAGGCAACTAGGGACAGCTCTATGCTCCAGAGTAGCAGCAATGATTCAAACCAGCGATCCAAAGTCTGCTTACGCTGCCTTCCCTACAGAAAACACAGCGTAGGCCGTGATACTCTCCCTGTCTCCTTACAGACCCTGGGGACACTCCCAGCATGGGGCATCCATCCTTCTGGGAACTGTGAGCAATCTTTGTGGTAGCAGCCTCTCCTCATCTGTTGGCTTTCTCACACCTGAACAATAATGTTCTATATAGTGGCAGGTGTGGTGGCAGCAGGCTGGCTGTGTCCCTCTCCTGCAACCCCCAGCCTGGTCTGTGGCCCAGGCCCCAGGCTCCTGTCTCTGCTCCAGGGACTACACCCTGTTCCCTCGGAGGCCTTCAGGGGGTTCTGTGAGTTCCCCCATTGGTTACCCAAATCTCTTCCACTCCTTTAGGCGTAGTATTTGTGTTCAAGTCTTCTCAGTTACACAGCTTGAGAGTCTGTTTCCTTGTAGGTACAGAGCTGTGATCAGCCATGGTGACGCCCACCTCCCCATCTGTCCCACCAACCCTCACTTTCTTGTGTGCAGATCTGCCTCCTGCAGGCCTCTTGAGCATCCCAGCGTCCCAGAGCAACAGAGTGAGTACATCTCCTGAAATCAGAACACCTCAGTCCCAGGAGATCAAGAGTGCTTCCCTACAGCTGGGTTTTGAGGGATGAATAGGAATTTTCCAGGGAGTTCCACGAGAACTTCTAGAAGAGAAACAAATGGGGCCAGGAGGGGCGTGACAGGCTGAGATGTGTCCTCCTCAAATCCATAAGCTCTAAACTTCTAGAATGTGAGGTAGTTAGAAACAGGCCCTGAGGGAGGTCAGCAAGGTCAAACAAGGTTGTAGGGGCAGAGCCCTAACTGGATAGGGATGGTGTCCTTTTAAGAAGAGGAAGAGACACCTGAGCTCTCCTTCCTCACGATCTGCACTCCCGACAGGTCATGTGAACACACAGTGGAAGGCAGCTGTCCACCAGCCAGGAGGAGAGGCCTGACCAGGAACAGCCCTATGACACCTCTGCCTTGGACTTTGAGCCTTCTGAACCATGAGAAAATGTTATTGTTTAAGCCTCCCAGTGCCCCGTCTGACCCAGGTAGAGCAGATGGGAGAAGGAAGGGGACAGTCGGAGAACAGTAGCAGAGATGTGACGCATGAGGCAAAGTTGAGCAGTTGAAGGGGTAGGGAACAGCATTTCAGGCAGAGGGAACAGCACGCCTGAAGCTGACATGGAGCTAGCATGGCTCATTGGACTATCTGAGAAAAAGCCAGTGTGGGGGTAGAATTTGCTAATTTGCTCGTGCGCACACATGCCCGTGTTTTTCTTGGTGTTTTCTTTCTTATTGGGCCTCAGATGCAGAGTAGGTGATCACACCTTCATCTTCTCATCCCCATCATGCTGGGGAAAAGTCTTTCTTTCCAGTGACTTCTCCCTTTTTTACCCCCTGTCCCTCCTCCATTTCTGCTTTAGGTGACCATTCTATGGTTTTGACATGTTCCCTTTTATTACAAAATGTGAGCTGCTATTTGCATGGATATATTTTTAACTCTATGTAAATTGTACTTGGTTTGTATTGGGTCATCTATTTCACTTTCTCTCTTTCTTCTTTGCTTCCTCCCTCCCCCCCCCCCTTTCCCTTTCTTCCTTCTCAGCCCTGTGTGAGGTCTTAAGCTCTACCATGTTGCAGTGTGGTGGTGAAATCAGTCACTTTTTTTTTTATTTACTTAATTTTTATGAAATCATAACTGTGAACATTTATGGGGTACAATGTAATGATTTTATATACAATGTGGAATGTCTGAATAAAACTAATTAACTTAACTATCACCTCATTTATTTTTTGTGGTGAGACATTTTTAATACACTCTTAGTTGTTTTGAAATGTGCCCTTGCATTGTGCACAGTAGGTGAGATCCCACCAATACCCTACCTTCACTTGCCTTGCTTCCTTCTCCCCCCTCCTTCTTCTGGGACTATCTTTGCGTTTTATCATTTGTATGAATGTGTAAGTGATTGTATATTGGTTTCAGAGTATTATTGAGTACATTGGATACTTACTTTTCCATTCTTGCTATACTTTACTGGGAAGAATATGTTCCAGCTCCATCCAGGGAAACATAAAGGATGTAAAGTCTCCATCTTTTTATGGCTACATAGTATTCCATGCTACACATATGCCACTTTTTTTTTTTTAATCTATTCATGGGTTGATGAGCATTTAGGCTGCTTCCACACTTGACTTATTATTAATTAGGCTGCAATAAACATTCTGGCGCAAATGTCTTTGTTGTAAAATGATTTTTGTTCATCTGGGTAGATACCTAGTAATGGAATTGTAGGATCAAATGGTAGGTCAACTTTTAGTTCCTTGAGAATTCTCCATACTTCTTTCCAAAAAAAGCTGTATTAGTTTACAGTCCCACCAGCAGTGTAGAAGTGTTCCCTTCTCTCCACATCCACGCCAATGTCTGCAATTTTGGGGTTTTGTTATATGGGCTACTCTTACTGGAGTTAGATGATATCACAAAGTGGTTTTGATTTGCATCTCTCTGATGACTAAAGATGATGAGCATTTTTTCATGTGTTTGTAGGCCACGCACCTGTCTTCTTCAGAGAAGTTTCTGTTCAAGTCTCTTTCCCATAAAGAAATGGGGTTGTTTGTTCTTTTCTTATTGATTAGTTTGAGTTCTTTGTGGAGTTTAGTTATCAGACCTTTTTTGGAAACATAACCTGCAAAAATCTTAACTACTGCCCCCTTATACCCCAGGGCATTGCATCCCTCTCCTACCCCCTCCCCCTGGTTAAGTTCAGAGTTGGCAAGGGACAGCCAGCACCTTCCAGAACACCCTTCCATTCCACCTGTGAGTTGGAAGGCCAAACTGAGACTGGCTAGTTGCTCTGGCCAGCCGACTGGCTGGTATCTCTTCACCAGATTCTCTTTAAAAACTTACCAAATGCTTATTTGGTGGGGCACAGAGAGGAACTTATTTTTATTAATAAAAATTACATGCCTCTCTATGTTCAAAATAAGAGATTTATTATGTGCATTTATTATAGGTGATTTTCCAAACCAGACAGCATCTTAGGAGGCATATTAAAGAGTCTAAAATGTAGATAATAAAATAAAGCCCTCATCTGGGGTTAGTAGCCCTACATAATACTCATTCTGTTTCTGCGTCTCAGCCGGCTGGGATTTGCAACTTCTTGTTGGCTGGAGCCAAGTGGATGCAGAGCCAGGCACAGAATTACATGGCAGAGGTACATCAGCCGGGACAGCGTGGTTTAGTTTTCGCTCTAGGCAGTGCCTGCCACACTGGCAATGCCAGGGCTCAAGTTCCCATGTTCCAGCCCTTTAAGCCACCCTGTGCATAGCTCTGCACTCACTGGTCAGGCGCATCCACCCCATGCCAGTCATGTTTTCATGCCCTGTGAGCGGTGTGACCTGCAGATGCCTGGCTGACACTCTCAACACACACTGGCGGCAACTGCTGTCACCCTTATTCTATAGCAGATGGGACAGAGACTCACCAGCTAGTAACTCGCTAAGTGCCACACAACTAGTAAGCAATGGGGCTGGGATTTTAACTCAGCTGATGCCACAGAACTATTTTTGCACTGGGTTTTGTGGTGTATTCGCATGGCCTTTATTTTTCTGTCTCCTGATGCTTTGATGTCCTGGTAGACCTCGGGAGGACTGCTCCTTCCTGGGGCCAGCCAGTGTTTAGTGAGAGTAAACCACTCCCCTAAGCACACCTGTCAGGTGCAGACCAACCAATCCACAGCCCACCTCACACCCTTCTCCAGGAGTCTCTCAGTCAGGCCGCTGTTCACCTGGACACCCCAGGGCCAGATAATGAAGGACAGCTCCTATGTCCCAGAGCCTGCTACAATGATTGGAACCACCTTGTCCCTAGCTGGCTTACCCCACTTTGCCCAGAATGCCCACTCCTCTGCCTCCTGCCAAGCCCTGGTGGCCCCGTGAGGCTCTGTGGGGAGTGCTGTGCCGCCTGCCCTGATATTTCTGACATAAAAGCTGTTCATCCAAGACAGTAACTTCTTGTGTCTGAACTGGGTTCCTTAACACACATGGATCTCCCACCAGTCGCTCTCCAGTGCTTGGCTCCCACCTTGCTGTCTCCTTTTCACGTCCAGTCACAGACAGTAAAATGCCACACGCCTTGTCTCCATCATCCTGGCACCATTGTCCCTATTTGCCCACAAACTGGGTGACAGAGGGGCCAGTAACTTGTCAGAGACACAGAATGAATCGGCTGCAGAGGAGGAACTCAGATAACATCCCTCCGTTTCCCCCAAACTCTGCCACCAGAGGGAGACTCTTGCCGTGGCGTCCCCTGGTGTCTGCCTCAGTGCACCTGGCCGCCCCTCTCCCCAAGCCACTTACTCATCTCCCAGCCCCTCGTGTGTTCCTTCTCCATTGCCAACTCTGTGCCAGGCCTGGTGCGAGACCCCTAGGAGTAGAGAAGTGACCCCAGTGTGGTTCTTGCCCTTAGTCCCTCCAGCCACCGGGGACACACACAGAGCCTGGCCCTCTTAGCACAGGGCAGCTGCCGCTGAGGTAGGGAAGACAGCCCCGCTATGCCCTTGTGGTCAGAGCTCCCCCGTCTCCTCCCTCATTTAGCATCTCCACATCTTCTACCACCTAGAAGGCACCCCCGCCAGCCCCTCCATCCATTGCTCACCCTGTCTCCCCAGTGCTGCCTGTCTGTCTCGCCTGGTCAGGAGGGCTTGGTCGGTGCTGTCTTTCTAAGCCCTTTGTTCTTCTCCGTGGGCTTCACTGCTGGGGGCTGGGCTTGGCAGTTAGGTTCTCCCCAGGGAGGTCTGGAAAGAGACCCCCAAGATGAACTATGACCAAGCTTAACCATTTAAATCCATGGCAAGAGGAATGGATGGACAGCCCCACTTCACAGACCGGGAAGCTGAGAATAAAGTAGTCACACACCTACCAAGCATCTGAGAGGGGGTCAAACACACAGATCCTGAGGTCACTGCATGCAGGAGGTGGCAAATGGTTCTGATTTTTTGGAAGTCAGGTTCCTTCTGCCCCTCCCTGCCATGCTGACTATATTTAAAGGCTTCGTGCAAGTGACAACAGGCAGCTTACTCATGGGGGTGTCCAGCCCAGCCATCTAAATCATGACAAAATATCAATAGTAATCTATGTCCAATTTATCTCCTTATCTGCAGGGAATATGTTCCAAGACCCCCAAGTGGATGCCCGAAACAGGACCCCCAAAAACCCGTACGTGCATACCTACCATAGAGTTTAATTTATAAATTAGGCACAATAAGAGATTAACAACAATAGCTAATAATAAAATAGAACAATTGTAAGAATAAACTACAATAAAGTTGTATGAACATGGTCTCTGTCTGTATATACCTACAGATAGATATTTTAGTGTACTCACTTACTGTTGGAGCTTGGTTGACTTCAGGTAATTGAAACGTGAAACCAAGGAAAGCGCAACTATGGATGTGGGGACCTCTGCATAGGGAATGGTTAGACAACGTCAACGGCTGCACTCTGGAATTCCCAGTCGTCACTACAAATGACGCACAGGAATATTGGAGGCAGGCGTGGTAGTGTGCAATTATCATCCCAGCTACTCAGGAGGCTGAGGTGAGGGACAATTCAAGGTGAGGGGGTAAGGGGTCCAAGGGTGCAGGTCCAAGGGTACAGGGTCTAAGGCTGCAGTGATCTATGATCATGGATAATACCACACTATGCTCCAGAACCCCACCTCAGCCTTAAAAGAAGAAAAAGGGTATTAACTGACACGGAAAGTTATCCCTCATCATGACATATTAAAAAAAAAGCAAAACTTGCAGACAATGTAATATGCAACAGGATCCCATTCGGCATAAATACCTGGAAGTGTATGCGACTGCATCTGTGGGTTCAGATTCCAGTGATTGTAATTTTCTCTGAACACATCCATGGACTTCCCTATGTTCCCACCGTGCTTTCTTACCAGGCACGGAGATGGTCTGAGGGCTTGCCCTCCTGTCCCAGGTGATTCTGCAGGCTGGGCTGGGGACTCTGCCCTGCACCTCTGGGAGGTGGCACATGTCCACCCCAGAGTTTCCACAGTAGACAGTCTATCTGCAAAGTAGAAATAACAGTCTCTGCCGTCCTTGCATGAAAGTGGAATGGCTTCATGCCCAGAAGGCACCAGGCTGAGACCGGCTGCCTTTTCTCCAATCGGTGGTCATCCCCACACCGTCCAGCGCATCTTCCTCCTTCTGCCTTCTTTCTGTTGGCTCTGTCTTTTCCCTGTCACAAGTCTTTACACCCCAAATCCCTTCTTCGGGGCACTATGTAGGCTGAAAGGGAGCAACCCCCTATAGTTACAAACCCCAACATGGACGGGAGTCTTTTTTTCCTCATTGAAGCTGCATAACCTGACCATATTATGGACAAGGAAACTGAGACCCTGCATGATGTGCTGTCTGAGTCCTCAGCGAGCCTGTGAGCTCTCAGGGTAAAGGCCCTGACCCTTTACCATCTGTGTCCATCTCCTCCTCCCCACTGAGCACAGCCCAGGGCTGCAACAGGTGCTGAGTGGCTGTGTGATGGTGGTGGGAGGGCTTTAACCCAGTGTAGACAGAGCAGTTAGGTTCAGACCTCCTACCCACTGCTCCAGTGGCTTCGAGAACCAAGCCCAGTTCCTTCTCCTGGGATAAGGGGATGATGATAGTGGCCACCCCTACAGGCTGTTGTGATGATTCACTGAGACGTACGCAAAAGCCTCACAGGAGAGCTGGGAGGCCCATGGGTTTGCAGGACAGGCCAGCAGGGCGGCACAGTTCAGGGGCTCTGCACTGGAGGTGGGCGGGGGCCCCTGGCTTCCTCATTTGGAGCAATAACCCCACCCCCATGTTTCTGGTCTGGTGCTCTGGGTGCTGCTGGAGGTGGGGAGGGTACTCTCCTGGGTGGGAGGCTTCATAGCAAATTCATTTCTAGCCACCCTGACCATCAACTGCCCCCTTCTTACCAGGACCCATGAAAACCCAACCACGTTCTCCCTTTGCTCTTGATGAACCAATAACCTTGAAAATTTGAAAATAAAATGTCTACGGCCCTGCAGCCTCCCGAGGTTGTGTGGCTTTGCAGACATCATAAAACATCAAATTAGATGGAAAATTGCCCGGGGTCCCTGTAAACGAAAATTACTCTTTTTTATAAGGGGAAAAATGACTCTTATAATCGCAACAAACAATTTTGGACTCTTCCTTTTATTAACTGGCTCACATGGCAAGCAGTATTTGTTCATTCCAGTGCCCTGGCCCCAGCCAATGTTTTTACAACATTTTGCTTTGTACATTTTCACAGCACTGTAACACGAAAACGAGGCTCTGCCTGTGTCTTTGGTTCCTGTTGAAAGGGGAATTTTTGCCTCCCCCAGATTTTAGCTTCCTGGCTGGTGTCAGCTGGATCCAGGCTTGGTGTGGGGCCATGAATGCACCCTAATCAGGGAACTGGATGACCCGGGCTGACTGTGTGGCTGGTCGCACTGTGAGAACTTTCTCCTGTTTAAATGGAAACAACCACCCACACTGCAGTTCTCTGGGTTACACGTTCCCTCTCCATGATAGGAGAGGGTTGGACCGGATCAGGGAGGGCCTACTCGATGCCTCTAGGTGCCAGCCGGGTGATGTCCACGTGTGACAGCCATGTGTGAACCACCCCTTACAGAGGCAAGCCAGGGCCTGTGACTACCCTTCATTGTACACGTTCCAGCGTGACAATGTAGAATGCTTCTCTCTGCACCAGGATCTCAGGAGAATATTTAGGAAACAAGACAAAGAGGGAAGATGCTGTTGACTGCAGCTCAGAGCTTCTCTTCGGGGGGGCGGAGGGGTGTGATTTTGCCCTCATTTTGGCAATCTCTGGAGACATTTTGGGTGTGATGCCTGGGTGGGTACACCCCACAATTCCCAGGACAGTTCCATCCACCAGGGATTAACTGCCCCAAATATCCACAGTGCTGAGGCTGAGACACTGCACTAAGACAGGACGGGATTGGATTTGGGAACTGAGGCTGCTGTGCACGGCTTGGTCGCTGCCACTAGTTTGATTCCTGTCATGCAAAAGGTGCCAGTGGCTCCCATTACTTCAAAGTTCCATGACGTGCACGCAGACAGACCTTAGTTGGGGGCAGGAGAGCCTCAGATGCTCGCCACCAAGCACCTGTGTGGAGGGTTCGGCGTGATGTCCAGTGACAAAGGTGGGCCTGGCCAGCTGACTGTGAGGAAGACCAGCCTCTGACCCCTCCCAGTTTGGACACTTTCTCCTGTTTATTTATTTATTATTAAATCATAGCTGTGTACCTTAATGCAATCAAGGGGCACCATACACTGGTTTTATAGACCATTTGACATATTTTCATCCCACTGGTTAACATAGCCTTCCTGGCATTTTCTTGGTTATTGTGTTGAGACATTTACATTCTACATTTAGTAAGTTTCCCATGTACCCTTGTAAGATGCACCGTAGGTGTGGTCCCACGAATCACTCTCCCTCTGCCCACCTCCCCCCTCCCCTCCCCTCCCTCTTCCCCTATTTAGAAATGGAAGCACCACCCCCACTCCCTCTCACATCCCCCTTTCCTTCTTGCTGACAATAGGAAACAAACTTGATCAAAAATCTAAAGTGAAAACTAAGGAAGCAGAGGGAGTGGGGGCCTGGCCATGAGGGGTGGAAGCCCGGGTCCTGGGAGGTGGCGGGAATGAGCTGGAGGCTCTGGGGAACCTACCCTGCATCCCCACCCTATCTCCCTGTCTGCAGTGCAGGGCGGTGAGCAAAGGCTCCTCAGCCCTGTGACAGCTGTGGCCTCTCCTGATGCAGACTGTGAATCCAGGGAGGTGGCTCCCCAGTACTGTTCAGGTCACTCAAGTTGGAGTTACAGATTGGGAATCTGCAATTTGGGGAAGATGTCTAAAGGTTACCTTGTTCAACCTCAAATGCAAATGCAGCACCCTCTGCTTTCTTCTGTAAAGGTGACGGACATCTGGTCTTCTCTTGATCATTGCTGGAATTGGGGGGCTCACTCCCATGCCCAGGTCAGCCAATGCCATTCCTAGGCAGCTCTGACTGGGGGAAGGTCCTTCACAACAAGTCAGACTCTGCTCCTGGCAATTTCCATGTGTGCTCTTAATTCCATATTTTGGGACCAACCAAAACAAAGCTAATAATAACTCCCAAATGGAAGTGAGGCACATAGCTACAGAGCTCTTGGGCATTTTATTCACTATGATTCTTCCTCTTTTTAGGCTGAACACCCCCAGATCCTTCCTCTAACCCTGCTAGTGACTGAGTATTTGGGTGTGTATGTGTGTAGGAGGCTCTCCTTTCACATACAATATGTCAGCATCCACTCTGGATGGAGCACATGCTGGGACAGGTGCCTCTAACTGTATCCTGTGGGTATCACCTCCTTTATTCTGGCCACTCTGCTCCTACTGATCTGGCCCATGGTGCTGCTACCTTTTATGGCAGTACCATGCAATGCATTGACAGTGATATTGGAAAAGCTCCCTGGATTATGATGTTTTAAGTAGAAATAGGACACAATCTCCATGGAGTCAAATCATAGGAGTGGCTGATGCTTCAAAGAGTCATGGGCAAATGCTACAGATAAAAAGTGATTTAGGGACATGGGAGTAGCTTCTATTCTAATCATTCAAGTCACAACCAGGAGTCATCATTGCCACTGCACTGCCCCTCTGGGGACACATCTGGTCTGTAGGCTTCTTGTCCCCACCTGTCACCTCCTTTCCAGCCCCCTTGCTACAACCCATGGTCTCCAGCCTGGACTGGCGCAGCAGCCTGCCCTACCTCCAGCCTTGTCCTGACCTCTCCAGCCTCCACACAGCAGCCAGCGTGACCTGTCTAGAATGTAAGCATGGTCACTCCCCTCCCCTGCTTCAAGCTTCTGCTTGACCCTCATGGCCCATAGCTGTGTTTTTCAACCTTTCCCATCTCATGGCACACTTGAACCTAGAGTTAAATTTCCGTGGTACACTTTAAATTATGGTGATAAAAAAAAAAGAAGAAGAAAGAAAAAGAAAAGAATAGAATAGAATATACTTACCATCCTTTGAACTTCTTTCAAAAATAATTTAATTAACAATCTTTAAAAATGTTCTGTGCACAACTAAAGCCTCTCACAGCACGCAGGTTGGAAACTACTGGCCTATAGGATGAAGCCCAACCTCTAAGGCAGAGCTGGAAGCCCCTGGCCAAGCCACCCACCTGCCTTTCTCTTCCTTTCCTCCCTTGGGTCCCTGGACCCCCACGTCTTTGGGGCTCCGCCCCGTGGCTATCTGCTGCTCCCTGGTCACCCGCCTGTGACTTTCTCACTTGCCGCTTCCTGTGCCTGGACACCCACCCCACCTGAGCACACTCGGTCTTTGCATCCCTCCCCGTGGGAGGCTGAGATTGGGCACTTGTGGGCCCTGCAGAGTACGGCACGCCCCTCTCTCTAGGTCATTTCACATTTTCTTTAGCCAAGAGCAACAACAGGAGGAGTTCCCATTTGCCCTGCCCAGAGTAAGCTCATTTGGTCCTGCTCCAAACCCTGCTCACTCATGCATTTATTGATGTATGAATCAATAAATATTTATCAAATTCCTGCAATAGGTTCTGTATTATAAGAGATGCTGGGGGCACAGAAAGAGACAAAAAAGACAGAAGTCCCTGTCGCTGCACAGCTGATGTCCTCGTGGTGAAATGCCTATGAACAGCCATAGTGGAGAGCGGGGACCAGATCAAGGCACCAAGGGAGATGCGGACGGCGGCAGCTGCAGCCAGAAACTCAAGTGCCAGCGGGAGGGATGGAGGCCCCCAGGTGTGGAGGAGCTGCCCAGACCTGCAGGATCTCGGAGGGCTCCGCAGATCCTCAGGCCAGGGTGTAGAAGTGGCCTCCTGGGGAAGGGCCAGAGCAGGGACACCAGGCCCGGAGGCTGGAGCCTTGGTCCAGGGTGGCAGCGGCCAGTATGGTGAGAAGGAACTGAGTTTAGGACATAGGTACAGAGGAGGACCAGCTGCAGCTGGGTGTTATTCTTCTTCTTTTTTTTTTTATTTTTATTAAATCATAGCTGTGTACATTAATGCAATCATAGAGTACAATGTGCTGGTTTTATATACAATTTGAATATTTTCATCAGTTAACATAGCCTTCCTGGCATTTTCTTAGTTATTGTGTTAAGACATTTATAATCTACATTTAGCAAGTTTCACAAGTACCTTTGTAAGATGCGCCGTAGGAGAGGGGGGAGGATGGGTGGAGGGAGGGTAATTGGCGGGACTACACCTACGATTTTTTCTTTTTTAAGCCGACATGGTCACATCGCTACAAGGATCTAAGTGTAGTGCCCAGATAGTCAACACGGTTGGAGCCTCCCAGGGCCTAGCATGTCTGGCGGATGCTGCGCCCCTCACCCAGCACTGCGGGTCCCGCCGCTCAGCCGGCACCGCGGTCAGAGCGGCCTCTCCAGGCATCTGGAGGAGCCCAGGCCCGGCCCGGCGCATTCTGGCGCGCGGCCGCTAGAGGGCAGCCGCGCCTTTCCTTGAGCGCGAAGCTCGCGGGAGCGTCTGGCGGGGCCCCGCAGTCCCTGGCCGCTCAGGGCCACGCGGCTTAGGGAAGGAGCTGATGATGAGCTCACCACTGATGAACACCCCTCCGTCAGCCCCACTCCTGCCCCAGCCAGGGGGCCCAGGAGGGAGGCTGGACGCGTCCAGCCCGCGGTGGTCCCCTGAGGCCTCCTCTTAAACCTCAGAGTGGGGGTGGGGGGGAGACTCGCCCGGGTCACTAGAGGCCTTGTCACCCTGGGACCCCCCATCAAGGCGGGACATCCCCGGAGGCTGTGTCCGGAGAAGGTCCCGCTGGCTTGGCTGGACGGAGGCCCAGCGGAAGTCCTGGGGTTTCATCACGAGAGGAGAGCAATAGTCAATAGCGGCGAAAGGAAAACAGCGTTCAGCTTCTGGGCTTCAGGGACTGGTGGGGTTAGGGAGTGCCGATTGGCTCTGAAGCAATTATATGCCACTATAACATGACCTTGAAGAGCCTCACTCCAGAAGGGCGCAAGGAAATGTCACTTCAATGCTTTGCCTAACATTCACTAATTGGGAGCCTTATTTGCATGTGTAAATCTTTTCATAATTACATTTGGCAGGGCTTGTCTCCCCTGCTGGCCAGCGTCAATCAGGGGCACCATCTTTGGTCAGCCTGTCCAGGCTGAGCTTCCAGTCTTCTCTGAGATGCGACAGGTTTCCCTGACCCCTTTCCTGAGAGGCTGTGCCCCTGCAGGCCCTGCTCACACTCCTGCCACCTCCTGCTGCAGGAGCTGGTCCCAAACCATCTTGCCCAGCCTACCTGTGCTTCCAGGTGAGTCACTGCACCTTCCAAAGGCTCCTTTTTGTCATCTTCAGGATGAGAGTCATCTGCTATCTCCTGAATGCATCTCAGGGTTGTTTTGAAACGCAAAATGTAACATGGGCCATTCCGTTTACCCATGCTCTGGAAACTGCAGAGCATTAGAGGAGAAACTAGAGGGACAGTGAGGGCAAGTGTGACCTACACCTGTAAGGCTGGACATGGGATGGGTGGTCTGGGAGAGGTATCCCCTGGCCACGTCTGCTTTGAAGGGGACACTCAAGTCTGGGGCCGGGCCTCCTGGAGGAAGCACCACCTGTGGGCAGAGATATGCAGGGGCCATGGACCCCTTATACCAGGTCTCAGAGCCCAACGTGCCTCTGTGGGGTCTGCAGCGGGGAGAGGCTGGCTGGGTGTGAGAGAAGCTTATCAGCGATTTCAGGCAGTCTGTGACACTTACTGGTGAGAGAGACACAGAGAGGCACAGGCCTCATCACTGTTCACAACACCAGAACAGCCATGCTGAGAGCTGGGAGGGACAGGCCAGGAACTGGTGGCCAAGAGCTCAGCAACACTGGGAGGGAGAGGGTGTCCTGTACCTGGTGACCCATAGCGCTCAGTGGTGATTCTCCTCAGAATAGAGTTTTTAATTTGTCCACGGTTCCAGGGCTCTAGTACATTTTCCAGCTTCAAAACTGTGCATACAAATTTCTTTGAAAGATAAATGTCTTAACCATGACATCACGCCTTCCAGAAAATGAGTTGCTATATTTGGCTAATTTTACAGTACTGACTCCTTCATTGTCTTCTCAATTTTAATTAAAAGAACTTTTTTTCTTACAAAATATGTTACTAGAGAGTAAGACCTTGCTTCACTTTGGACCCTCCCATCTGAGGCTGAGTAGAGGAGAGGTGGTCAGGACAGGAAGGAGAGGTAGGTGCAGGGCATTGGGAAAGTCTAAGAGGCAGAGTCTTGGAGACCCTGGCCACATGGCCTGGGACTCAGAAGGATGGTCTAGAAGTACAGCTTTGAAAGGGGAGGAGAGGGATGGAGAAGGGGTGGTAACACCCATGAAGCCTGTGGGTTGCAGCACAGAATTCTCACCTGTGGCAATAAAAGATGCCAACAGGAAGGGAAGACACAGGGAAATATATATATGGGACCAGAGGGTTTGTGAGAATGGCAAGATGACCAAGGCTCTGGGAGTCATTTCTAGGCCTAAGACCCTCTGACCTTTATTTTGTCCCTTTTCTCGGGGAGCAGGTAGGATTGGCGGCTGGAACTCATGTCTGATGCGGTTAATGAGGCAATGGTGGTGTCAGGCAGTGAGGCAAGGAGACAGTCTCTTCTGGTATTTTCTGGTAGTTAAGATAAGACTCCTGCTATGGCAGTTTGAGTGGATGGCTGGCAGGGAGGAAGGGGGCAGAGTAGCACTGGCTATCCCAGACCAGCCTGGGGAGGGGAGGAGGTGGAGGACAGGGGAGGTGGACCCAGGCTTTGGAGGTTCCACATCAAGCAGCTGTGTGGCCTGCTCTCTGTCTCTCTCAGCTCCTGCCCAAGGTCTAGCCCTGCCACCTGAATTCCTACAGGCTCATGTCAGTCCTGAGAAGTCTTCCAAGGGAGTCTGGGTAGGGAATCAGCTATGCAGGCATACAGGTGTTACCAGAATTTCTTTATTCAGTAGGTCCTTGGTCTTGGGGATTTGAAGAATGAGCCCACAGACTACAAATCAGTGGTAGGATAGGATTTTATTAGAAAAGAATACAGAAGGAGTAAAAAATCATCAGAGCTTCTGGCAAAGGGGAAGACCTAAGTTGGAAGTCTCTCACACTTGAGGCCTTTGTCATGTCCAATTGGGTTTGCTTTATGAATTGAGAAGATTTCTGGTAGGGTGCATAAATGTTAATTATCAAAATCTGTTCATGTTGGGTGTTTCTCTTCACAAATATGTAGTGATCATTCTTATCTTTCTTTATCTTTGTTGATTTAAAGCCAATTCTTCTGCAACTAAAATTGCAACCCCTGCCTTTTTTTGGTTTCCATTTGCCTGTATTATAGAAGTCCATCTCTTCACCCTAAGTCTATTTTTATCCTTTATGGTAAGGTGAGATTCTTGTATACAGCAGATATCTGGTCTGAGTTGATGTATCCAGTCAGCCAGCCTATACCTTTTTAGAGGACAATTTAAACCATTCACATTAATTGAGAGAATTGATAAGCCTGGTTGTATTTTGGGGGGTTGTGATTTTTGGATATCCAGTGGACATTTTACTCCTTTCACCACTGTGGAAGTTGGGTTTTGTTCAAAAATTTCTGTGTGAGTTTACTTTGGAGGTAGAGCATTGCGCTGGTCATTGTGGAGGTTAGGTCTGAAAATGTCCTGGAGAGCTGAATCGTCAACAGTTATAAGAAAAGATGCTCAGCATCACTGATCTTCAGGAAAAAAATCTAAAACCACAATGAGTTATCACGTCACACTTGTTAAAATGGCTGTTATCAAAAAGGTGAAAGATAGCAAGTGTTGGTGAGGGTATAGAGGAAAGGGAACTCTTGCACATTATTGGTGAGAATTGGTTCAACCATTATGGAATACAATATGGGAGTCCTTGAAAAATTAGAAATAGAACTACTATATGATCCAATAATCCCACCACTGGGGTCATAGCCAAAGGAAAGGATATAAGTATGTCAAAGAGACCCCTGCACTTTGTGTTTCTTTTGTCGTTGTTGTTGTAGTTGTCATTGTTTGGCAGGCCTGCTCAGGGTTTGAACCTGCCAGCTCTAGTGTATTGTCTGGTGCCCTACACACTGAGCCACAGGTGCTCAGCCATGCACTTTGTGTTTCTTACAGCATCATTCACAATAGCCAAGTTATGGAATCAACCTAACATCCACTGATGGATAAACAGACAAATAAAATCAAATGACCAAGGCAAAAAAAAAACAAACAAAAAAAACAACCCTCAATCCATGGAGGTCTATAAGCCAAAGTTGAGAACTGTGCCCAGGAAAAACACAACCCACTTTCAGCGTTTAAAAGAAAAAGCAGGGCTGTAGGGAGCTGATGAGGCAAAATTATTACATTCTCAGGAGATACAGGAAATCTACATTTTACATAAAATAAGGGAGTGAAGGAAGCATCAATTATGTAGATGCCCCGTGGTAGATGGAAGAATGTCTGATTCTGTCTTGTCCCCAGTTATCTGTGAGATAAACCTGTCACTCATTATAGGTGGGATGGGGCCTTAGTGTTAGGTGCTAAATGGTAGTTACCATTTGCCTGTCCTTGCTTATTGGAGGCCAGCAAGGAATTTCCTGAGCGAGTGATCTATGGGACCAGCTCGTCAGAGGTATCTGGAGCTTCTATTTTACATGAGGAGTTGAAAGGGTGGTCCTGTGACTTAGATTTCCTTTTTAAACACAATGGAATACTATTCCACCATAAAAGGGGAGATTTTGTCATCTGTGACAGTATGAACAAACCTGGTGGGGATGATGTCAAGTGAAATAAGCCAGTGACAGAAAGATAAATAGCACATGACTCACTCATGTGGAGTCCAGACAAGCTGACTTTGTTGAGCAGAGAGTGGAAAGGTGGTCATGGGTTGGGAGCTGGCTGGCCTTGCTCAATAAGCAGTTACAAGACTGGAGCCCCCAGCCTCTGATAAAATAGGAGCCACTGAGAAACCAGCCCAAACTAGCTGGCACCCAGATGGCCATGGAAAAGTGACGTTAGGGCACCCTCACTGCTTAGAATGCATTAGGTACTAAAAAAAAAAAATTCCCACCAGTACCGGGAAAGTTTACAGATGCCATGACACCTCCCAGAAGTTGCCGTCAGAAAAAGAAGAAGCACTTGTTTGGGGGAACTCCCCACTTCTTTCCAAGAAATTTTATGAAGAATCCTCCCTCTGCTTCAAATAAAATTAAACAAAAGGTATAAAATAAGGTCCCAGAAATTCACCAGGTGCTACTCTCTGTTGCTCTGAGAGATAGGCAGCTCCTTTTTTCTTTTCTTACTTCAGTAAACTTGCTTTTGCTTTACTCTGTTGTCACACTTTTGAATTCTTTCCTATTCAAAGCCAAGAACCCACTGGGACTTCAAATGGACCCCATATTTGAGGTCCACATTTCTGTATAAGTTAGTAGAGTCTTGGGTGGGAGGTTGGTAAGATGGCAAAGGACACACAATTTCATTCAGACGAGAGGAATAAATTCAAGAGATCTATTGTACAACATGGTGAATATGGTTAAAAATGCACTATGTACATGAAAAATTGCTAAAGGAATACATTTTAAATGTTCTCAGTGCAAAATATAACTAATGAGGTAGTGGATATGTTAATTAGTTTGAGTTAGTCTTTCCACAATGTATACATATTTCAAAACACCATAAATATATACAATTTTTATCTGTTAATTAAAACAAAGAAAATTTTAAAAAGAATTTATAGCAATTTACTCTCATAAGGACAGTGCATGGGAGTTCCTATTTCTCCTCATCTGCACTAACAGTTAGTATTGTCAGACTTTTTTCCCCTATTTGATGAGTATAAAATTTCATTGCATTATTTTAATGTGCTGCTCTCTAGTTACTAGAAAGTTTCAGCATCTTTTCATATACATATCTTTTTCATATACATCTTTTTCATATACCTCCATAGTTGACCAGCTCCTGGCATTGACCACCTCCCTAAGTTGGCTTAATTTTCATAGACCAGACATGCACCGCATGTACTCAATGGAAGACTGGCCTCTGTATATTGACCACCCAGGTAAGTTGTATCTTGGCCACTTGGACTGTGACACATAATACTAACTTACCCTCTATAACTTGGCCACTTGAGTCCACTCTACACCAAAGAGTAGCAGGTGTGGGCTTTGCCCCTTAACTGTATTCTTTTTTCTTTAGTATAAGTTCTCTTTTCATGTTTTATTATTACCACATGTTGGATTAGGCCTCATGGTCTATTGTTTATCATATCTTGTGGAAGATTGTTTTAACATGAAGGACTAGTTTGAATTGTAGGTATGTCCTACAATTACTGAAAAATTTTGCAGTTCATCGAGACATGGTGGACCAAATGAAAGAACTCAAAGACCTGACGCTGAAGGGAAAGGTTGATCTACATTTTTCTGGACAGCAGGAGCCAAAGAAAAACAGCAGAACACTTTGGTGTTAGCAAGACCACAGTCAGCAACACCCCAAAATGTAAACATGAGTAGTTGGAGAGATACAGTAAGAAAAGTGGAGATCCGGGCGGCGTCTGTGGCTCAGTGAGTAGGGCGCCGGCCCCATATGCCAAGGATGGCAGTTCAAACCCAGCCCCGGCCAAACTGCAACAAAAAAATAGCCGGGCATTGTGGCGGGTGCCTGTAGTCCCAGCTACTCGGGAGGCTGAGGCAAGAGAATTGCTTAAGCCCAGGAGCTGGAGGTTGCTGTGAGCTGTGTGATGCCACAGCACTCTACCAAAGGGCCATAAAGTGAGACTCTGTCTTTATATTAAAAAAAAAAGAGAGAGAGAGAGAGATC
>CAUYPK010162458.1:0-15695 GCA_963574355.1 Loris lydekkerianus | reverse complement strand
TGCTAGTTTATAGTTTTTCTTTAGTAATAAATATTGAAAAGCATTTAACCTACTGATTCTTCATTATTGTAATTGTTTTGGGTATATATTTTTATTTTTGAAATTTACCAGTGGCTGCTGCATTTTCCACCTCGGCTTATACTCAAGTCACTAAGTTTTCCCAGTTTTTTAGGGTAAAATTAAGGGGGTCGGCTTATACTCGAGTATATATGGTAGTTCCTTAAATTGGAGCCTAGAACAGAAAGAGGACATTAATGGAGAAACTGGTGAAATCCCAATAAACTCTAGAACTTCATTATTGGTAATGTACTAATGTCAGTTTCTTAGTTTTGACAAATGTATCAAATGTACAATGGGGTGATCACATTAATGTACACAGCTATGATTTAATAAAAATAAATAAAGAAAGAAAGGAACTCTCTGCACTATCTTTGCAACTTTTCTATAAATGTAAACTGATGAAAAAAATAAAATGCTAACTTAAAATACCCTTTATACCCCCACTATAATATTTTTGCAATGTTCATCCAATTCAGTGTTATTTTCCCCTCCCCATAGTAACCTGCAACCTATGACAAGCGGTGGGGTTACAGGAGAAGAGGATAAGGCAGATGTCATCCTGGCTCCTGAGCAAGGGACTTTGTCCATGAAGGGCTCTCCTGGAAAATTTGTCTTTAGGTTGTTGGCACTTGTTATCTTGGGATATATAACACATGGGAAATATTCAATTAGTGTTCCTTGCTGTCTTGGCATTTAAGGGTGTTGCTTAGTCTGTAAGTATTGTACCTGATTTCACAAATCTAAAATTAAAAAATATGTAAATGTGCCCATCCTGTAGGGAGAAAGAAGGCCAAACCTTTTAAGAAAAATGACACTAGGGAGAGGCCCTAACCGTGGATGTGGAGATCTATGGCAGAAGTTAGAAAACTAACATGGCACTTAACTTAAAGATCCAAGAGAAAAAAAAAAAAAAATTATTGGCCAAATTTGCACTCTCTTTAAGAGAGAGGAGAAAAAACACAAATGCCTTCACAACATTGAACATTGTCTTCCAAGAAGTCTATTGTTTAAATCCCTACTGTGTGCTAACCAAATCTGTATATATACATGATTCTTTTCACTTAAAGAATAATTAGCACTTTTTTGAAAAAAGTACCTATAATAAACTACCCAACAAAGACACCATACTTGCTGAAGTGTATGTAAGTCCTCCAGATGTGAAATGAAACATGAAAACTGGGGTGCCGGCTGACTCCCGCATAAACTGAGGGGAGTGTGTGATCTCAGGCACATGATAGGCATCCAAATAGACTTTTTACTATAAAAGCAGTGTGATACACAATAATCTGGGACGTCTTTTACACCTCTGGGATAGAGAGGGAGCCTACTCTTCATCATTACACTCACACACAAACACACATATATACACATATGTATATGTATCTTACTACAAATGAATGACGAAAATAATTTAAGACTTTCCCCTATAAGCCAGAGAGTTAAGTCAATTGATTTAATATTATCTACCTTCCCCTCCCTCCTTCCCCTTTCTCCCCCCCTCCTCTTTCCCCCTTATTAGACTATATTTGTGTTTTATCATTCATAAGAGAGTATGTTTTTATATTGGTTTCATAATACTATTGCATACATTGGATGCCTTTTTTTCCCATTCTGGAGATGCTTTACTAAGAAGGATATATTTCGACTCAACTAATGTGCATAATACAAGGGTACATTTCTAAACAACTAAGAGTAAACTGTAAATGTCTTACCACAAAAAATAAGTGAGGAGATGGTCATATTAATCAGTTTGATTTAAGCATTTCATGTTGTATATCAAATCATCACCTTGTACCTCATAAATGTATACAGCTATGATTTAATTAAACAATTAAAAATATATAACTTACTCTGAAATATTAAGTAAAGAAAATAGTTTTATTTATAAGAAAAAAGGAAGGAAAAGAACAAATAGAAACAGAGAGAAACAGGGAGAGGAAGAGAGAAGGGAGGGAGGGAAGAACAGATGTGTTAAAAGCAGGTGCTGTCAGAGTCTTAATGGAATACGCTCCAGCATTTCTTCTCCAACTCCAAAATGCTTACAACATTGTTTATTTTCTAGAAAGACTAAGTTTGGAAAACATAGAGTTCTATGATGCTTCTAAGAGAAAAGAAAAGTAATGTATTTGTCTTCTTGCTTATTTTTAGACAGTCACCATTCTACTGATGCATTACTGGAAATGTTATTATAAAGGACTTTAGCAGATAACATTTCATTCCCTCCTTTTTCTTGGGTTTGTTAATATTTTTCATCCTAAGATATTGATTCTTAAGATCAGAAGCATTTCAACAGTAGCTGTGATAGTCTACCAGATGATTCTGCCCAGGAACAAGATAGGGGCTCAATCTCTGCCTTAAAGCCCTCACTCCACACCCACCTTTATTACTGAATTTATTTTGAAAGGATTTTTCTTAAGTATAAATATGGTACATGTGAAACTTACTAAATGTAGAATATAAATATCTTAACACAATAACTAAGAAAATGCCAGGAAGGCTATGTTAACCAGTGTGATGAAAATATGTCAAATTGTATATAAAACCAGTGTATGGTGCCCCATGATTACATAAATTTACACAGCTGTGATTTAATAAAAAAATAAATATAATATGTACTAACCACAATGAGTCAGATAAATGTTAATGACAGTCCCTTCTCTCCAAGCATCTGTACCTCCATCATCCAGGTAGTCAATGTAATGTTAACAGGCCAGCGGGGATCATTCCACCTGGTCATCTGTGCTCACTCAAGAATATAAACATACAAATTCTCATAAATAGCTTTCGACACAATATTTACAAAGATGAAATCATATCCATCATTCTACTTCGAAACTTCTTTTTTTCATTTGCCAATTATATTGGAAACATCCCTCCACGCCAATATATACAGATCTTATTATTATTATTTTTTTGTTGTTCACAGCTTTGCAATCTATCATGATACAATGTGTCATAATTTAATCAACCATTTTTCCCATTGGTAGGCTTTGTTTCCAGTTTTGTTCTCTACAGCAATGTTATAATAAATAGTAATATCTACCTACACACATTTATATACTAGAAGTCTGTATTTTTATATGACTAGATGTGCATAGATGCTTTATTTCTAGGAGAGATACCCAGGAAGCAAGCCACTTTGCAATCTCAATATAGAGGCAATTACCACTAGGAACATTCATCTTTTCCTCTTTTAATATTTGGGACATCTTGAGAGTCATATAGTAACATAAAAAGACAATGATCGTATCTGAAGTGAATTTATTGGTACAAAACACTCTCCACCCTCCAAACCATGAGGGGAGATGGGGGGGGTGGGGGTGGTCACAGGACCAAAGTCCCCAAAGTCCCCAGCTAAACTTGATGGAAAGAGCGTTTCACGGGATTTAAAAACCAAAGTGTGATGGTAACTTCACTAAGCCCTTCCCATTGTGGCCCATGCTCATCACCATGACAACTTCTTAGTAAAAGAGGGTAGGGAAAAATGTTTCTAATAGTCTCTCAACCTGGGTGCTTCTCTCCTTCTTTGAAATACTAAGATTTACCCATTACTTCTCATCTCAAAGAAACATCCTAAGTAGTTAATAAAAGAAACTGAGGCTGGGCCTTTCTTTTTTGAGGAGTAGGGGAAGCTTTTAGGAAAAACAGTTTTCTAAACAGTTAGTTGGCGGCAATATGATTAATCAAAGGAAAGCCATCATTGACTGCAACCTCAAGAAGCCTTGCGAGGGAAAAGGGGAAGGTCACCCCCTTAAACTAAAGCCGACTGACAGATTCTTGTTAATTCCTATATGATTAGTATGATATACATTAACAGAAGCTGTGGCACGGAGATGGCTATGAAAACATGTCAGCTTCCTGAGGGCTTTCCAAGTGCCAGCAGAGGGGACTTTTCATGATGACAGCACTAGTTGAAATTCCATCTCAGCCACTTGCTCCTCAATGTCACAAAAATCACTTTGGATTAGAACTCAGGAGACCTAAGTAACATGGAATAACTCATATAAACTCTCTGAGCTCTTATTTCCTTGTCTGCTATCTTGACCTCTTGATGGTCAAGGAAATAACATGCTCAGGAGAACTGAAACCAGAGTAAGGGTAGAGGTTGGGAACGCAGCTTCTGAGTCAAATCAGCCTCAGACTGTGGCCTTCCTGGTTACTACCTGAATAATCTTGATCAGGTTTCTTACCTTCTGAACTTCAGCTTCCAAAAGTGTGATAATATACAGTAGCATCCTCATCTCCCCCCATAGTTTTGCTTTCTGCATTTTCAGTTACCTATGGTCAACCAAGTTCCAGAAATATTAAATAAAAAATTCCAGCAGTAAACAATTCAGGAGTTTTAAGTTGCATGCCATTCTGAATAGTGGGATGAAATCTCTTACCATTCTTTTCCATCCTACCCAGGACATGAATCATCCCTTTGTCAAAGGCTCCATGCTGCATCCGTGACCCACCTGTTAGTCACTGAGAAGCCAGCTCCATGTCATCAGATAAACCATTGTGTATTTCAGTGTTTACCTTCAAGTACCTCTTGTTTTGTTTAATGGTAGCCCCAAAGCACAAGAGTAGTGATGTTGGAGTATCGTTAGGGACAGTTCTATTTTATTATTAGTTATTTGTGTTAATCTCTTATTGTGCCTAATTTATAAATTAAACTCTGTCATTGATATGTATGTATAGGAAACAAAATACTATATACAGAATTTTGTACTATTTGGGGTTAGGCACCCCCTGAGGATCTTGAAATACATCTCCCTCAATAAAGGGAGGACTACTGTGACTACCTACATTTGTGACCGATTTAAGAATGAGATGGGATCATGCCTCCAAATGTGCCGGTGCAATGCCTGGCACAGTGCGACCTCGATAAGTGAGAGCTATTATTTCTAAAGTACCACTTGAATGTGATAATTTCTTCAGTAAGCTTGAGTTTTTCTCACTAAAAGGTCACTTAAGCTTCTCTCAAATTCAGTAGCTGCGTTTTGTCCTCTCCTGAGCCCTCTGTTCTTGCTGAGGCCCATTTGCCCTGTCTCTGAGAGATAAATAGAGGGCTCTGTGCTGGAATCAAGGCTGCGGAAAAGGGTTGAGAACATGAGATCCAGCTTGTGGTTTGATTGGAAGCCAAGCACCGAGGCGCCCGGGACCACGGTGTGACCAACACATTATCTCCGATCGCTCTGCATCCCAGAATGAAGCCAGAGATCAAAGAGCAGCAGACAGGGCTGGATACAGGCAGAGAAATTTTCTTCAATCCACTTTGAGACCAAGTATGTGAGTTTGGGGAGGTTGAGGGAACAGTAAAATGCAGAGGATGCCAAAAAAATACATACACATTTTAAGAAAGGGAAAAACTGTATCAGCTGATTACCTGAGGTCCTCCTGTTTGTATGTGGTGATCTGGGATTCAGACCTTGGGTCGGTAGGTCTCCCAAGACTAGGCTGCCCACCACACAGACAGCATCTTGTAGCATATCAAATCTAGAGTTTTGTCCAGCTCCTCTGTTGTTAGGATTTTCTGCCAATCATGCAGCCAGATTTACTGTCTTAAAACTTGGGTAAGAGGAGGCAATTATGAGCTCTGGACTCCTGTCTGGTGTGGCTATAGACAGGTATGTGGAACAAACGATCTGTAAAGGCAGGGGACAAGGCAGGGGGCCTGGGCTGCTCATTATCATGATGGGATAGAGTGCACTGGGAGGGGCAGCCAGAAGGCTTGGCAGGTTTGGGGATTTGTCTGCTATGCTCTAGAAAACAGTAATCATCACTCCCCATATTAAGATTGGAAATGACAGTGGTAGATTGGATTCATCTACCATTGTCATCCAGTCAAATTTCCTCCAAGAAAGGGCTTGTTCTATACCTGCATAGACATGTGGATATTGGGCACTTGAAATGTGAGTTTAAATGACCACATGTGGCCAGTGAAGGCATAGGCCATCCTTCTGCTGACAAGCACAGTTTTGCCAAAACTGTGAGTGAGGGAGCCAGATCCCTGCTCCTACAGCTGCATTCATGAGAATTAGCACATGCTCTAGGATAAGGCTCTGATTTTGCACATCCTGGGCTTGAGATCTGGGTCTCCTACTTATTACCTGTGTGACCTCTTTGTGCCTCTGTTTCCTCATCTGTAAAATGGAGATTAAAAACTGTAATTACTTCCTTGGGTTGTTGTGAGAGTATTATGAGTTAGGAGTTGAAAAGTACTGTACGTAGTGATCAGAAGATAGTGGAAACTAAATAGATGTTAATTGAGCAGCATTCATTCAGTCAACACTTGAGTCCATACTACTGGTAAGACCCTGTGTTCAGTTAAATGATAAGAAACAGAAAAGAACAAGACATATATCATTCCCTTAAGAAGCCTTTTCATCACTGCTTCACGTGTAGGATTTTTATTTATTCCACTTCCTCTGGTCCCACTGAGTCCAAGCAATATCTGGTAGTGGGGAAGGGGAAACACCTGGCACATAGTAGGCACTCACTAAGTCATTGCAGTTTTTCTCTGGTTGAACAGATTGTATGAATTGCAAAGCTAGAATGGACTAAATTTTTGCTGCATTCCTTGATCGTTGGTCAGGATGAGCGGATGGTACCATGAAACGGTTTGCTGTTCTGATTTTCTTCCTCTGGCCGTATTTCAGAGGCTGCATAAGATTAGAAGCCATGAAGGCCCTGGAGGTAGTGGCTACTCCCCCAAATCCACAAGTCCATCAGGGCTCTCACAATCATTGTCCGTGTTATCTAACCAAGTAGCACATAATAGGTATTTATGTTTTTCCCTAACATCCATTGATCTTTCTTGGGAGGATCAAACCCACCTTCATTTTCCCTGAGAAACCTCTCCTTCCTCATCCCAGTTCATGTACTTCAGGTGGGTGACTGTGACTCTGAGATTAGCATGTGATTTGGTTCCCACTAATCAGAGTACCACATGCCCTTCATCAAAGTGAATGAGCAAATATGCCATTTGGCCCAAATAACAACCAGAAAGGCTCAGATAAAAACTTCCGGGGGACTCTTGAGAGGAAATAATATCGCCTTCTAAAGGACTATAAACTGAAAACATTGTCTGGAGTTGCCCGGGGATGTTACATGAAGGTCTGACCTGGAGTCAGATCAACATGAAGCAAAGCAGGACTGCCAAGAAAAGGAGGCCTTGAGGACTCGGCTGCACCCTGAGCCCAAAGCACTGCTGCTGTACTTCAGTTAGATGAGCCAAAACATTGCCTTCCTTGCTCTGGCCAGTGGGACCTGGGGATCTGTTTCTTGTAACTAAAGCAGGACATTCCCTCTTTCATTTCCTCAGTGCTATGAGGGCAGCACCCAGTGACCCTCAGAGAGGAGTAGAGAGGCCAGCTGTCCTGTGCTCTCCTTCTCACGTCTGGAGCCCTAATCACAAAAGACCAAAAGGCAAAGCTGCTCACATGCTCATGGCAGCAATTTTAAGGATGTCCTATGTGGGACTGACCCTAAGAAGGGATTCTAAAATGAGCCTTGCTTATGTAATTTAAATGCTTAAAATAACTACAGATTGAGTCTGAGAATCCCACTGGAGCTCATGACTGCCTAACCTGGGATGGAGAGGTCAGAGATTCTCAGTGAATGAAAAATAGGCTAAGAACAAAATTATCTCTTATCCTCAGCAGTGGATAAGAGCAGGTCACGACTCCAAACATCACATTAGGGACTGCATTTATTTAACAACATCTCAAAAATACCTTCAGCAGCACAGGAGGAGAGCTGACCCATTTTTAAGTATGGAATCAATAGACTAATAAAGGTAATTTTTAAAAATAGATTTACTTCCTTAAAATATATTTCCCATTGAACAGTAACCAGAAGGAAATTTTTATTCAGGCCCTGAGTCATTTTTCTATGGATTGAAACTGTAAGACTGAAGCCTCCATTATTCCCAGGAATGCTATGCTCAGGAGGTCCCATTCCTGAGTGAATTCTCCAGTCCAGGTTTCCCAGCTCTCCTGGGTAAGCTGCTCCTCCTCCCGCAGGTGGGGAAAGGGGGGAAGCCAGAGAGGCTCCCAGACCATCACTTTGCTCAGAGATGCATCTAGTCCTCACGTCCTGTTTCCATCAAACTGAAACTGGAAACTAAGAGTAAGAACAGGGCCAGGAGAATGACAACTTACAACAGGGAGGGAAAGTGCCCTGGGATGACAAACTGCTTAGATTATGCTGGAGCTGAACAGAGGAGAGAGAGAAGGATCTTCAGAAAAGGCAAACCCTTCAGGACTGTGTGTGTTATGACAGTGTAGATGCTGCCATATTCTTGGGCTTGCATATTTCCTCATTCTAACTCTCTCAGAAGAACTCTGTCCTTAAGATCCCATTTTGGTCCCCCACTTCCTACCCCTAGGATTTTTTTACCTTACCACATGTAGAAAAAAATGTCTTTTTTTTTCCTTAGGTGGTGTCTAACACTTCCGGCACCAATAATAATTTAGGGTCTATGTCCGATGCCTTCCATCCAGTGACATGGGGATAAAAATTTCCTAAGGAGCATTTCTTATAGGAGGGACATAGTAAATATGGGCTAATTTCCCTTAGGGCCTCAGACAGAATGTATATCCCAGAAACCTACCACAAACCTAGGTCCATCAAAATCTCAGGGAAGGGAGCCCAGAAATTTTCATGTTCAAAATTGTTCTCAAGCATCCCTTACGTACATTACAATTTGAATAGCATAGTCCAATGGTTGGTTACAGGTAATGCTTTGAGTTGCCATGGGAAGATGGCTAATTTAAGAGTCCTATCGCCATATATCCTCTTACCTCCAAGGGAAAGCCCTACTTGAAGGTGTGCTATTCAAACTTGATTGAGGGGGGAATGAAAAAGAAAGGACAGAAAGAGAGAATCCTGCTTTTTCCCTCCCATTTCATTGTCCAAGCAACAGGTACTGTTTTCTCCTAGTTCATGAACAAAGATTCACCTTAAAAATCTAAGAAGCTCCAAGCACTTTCCTAAATTCAACTCAGTCATTTTCATGAAAACTGTGGTTAAGGTTGTTTTATGGCTTAGGAGTTAGGGCCATCCTTCATGCCACCAGAGACTGTAATGTGTCATGAAAATTATTTTCTCATGGACCAAAATCCACATTTTTGATGCTGAGAAAGTAAAGCCATGCCTTTTAAACTCTGAGATTAAATAATGCCCACAAGAGGGACAACGTGAAAATGAAAAACTTGTTTCAACATTTCTTAATTGGAATTTGGAAAAGATGAAAAATGAAGAATAGAATTTGCCAATGGGACATGGAGTTAGATATGATTAACAGGCACGTTGAACCAAAGAGTCTTCTGGTGAGCAGACAAGTTTAAGTGAGAGTTACCTGTGATGGTTTCTAAGTGGTGTCACATGGACTCAAAGATTAATAATGATGACAAAACCCATGAGATCAAGTAACTTTATGCAAAAGCCTTCCCTCAAAGTGAGAAGATTGAAAAACAAGACAAAAGAGAGTCTTGGCTATGCTCTCCATGGTAATAGCTGTATCTATGAGGAGTATTGAGAAAATTAGGTGATAATTACAATGATCTCTAATATTTACCTTCCCTGATGTTACTATTTAATCTTCGGAATGATTCTATGAAGTTAGATACTACAGCAAAGGAAATTCAGGTTTTGAAATACTAATCTGTCCAAGATATGTGTATTCAATAGATAGTATGGTCAGGATCTGAATCCAGGTTTCTGTGGTAAAGAATCTAACTCTTAAGTCTTTTAATGATGGCCAGAATTTAAACTACAAAAGAAGTAACCTTAGAATTTCACATGTCCTATAGTACACTGCGGCATCTAAAAGCACAGGTCCGAATCAAGACTATACTTTGAACCAGGCATGGTAGTGAGTGCTGTCGTCTCAGAGACTTGGGAGGCTGAGGTGGGAGGATCCCTTGAGCCAGGCTGGACAACATAATGAGAACCTATCGCCTAAAAAAATCAAGACCATAAGAAATATGAGAGAAAACATATAAAACACTATATTGGGGTTCTCCAGAGGAATATAACCAGTAGAAGATTATATCTATAACTACCTACATCTATATTTTAATCTAGACAGAGAGAGAGAACAGACACACCCTGAATAATATTTGCCTAAATGTCTGGGCAACTTGTGGCCCAGTCAAGTTAACATATTAAAATTTACCACCACAAGCACTTGGGGTCTGCATTGATTAAGCAAACACTCCCTAAATGTACATTGTGTATAACATCATCTTTTTAATTATTATCCACAATATTTAACATTATTACATTACTATTATTCTTCAAATAAAGGTAAATCTTAAAGGTTTAATAATCTAAGAGTTTGCTAAAGCTAACAATAAAAACTCAAATTAAAAATAGCACAAAGCCAATTGTGAGTAGATTTACCTGCTATAAGAAATCGCTACATGATTCAATATTAGTCAGAGTGACAGAGCTGGGATTTGAACCCAGACCTATCTGATGCCAGGATCTAAGCATAGCCTTTCATGTGCCATTCTGCTCTTTGCTCTGAGCCTCTGCTCTCTGGGTTCTCCCTACCTAGGAAGCCCCCTCTCTTCTAATTTTCCTTTAGGAAAGCTGTTACCTTAAAATGTTTCTGGCACCATTGTAGAATAAAATGTTTCTCACACTATCATAGAGACATATGCATTTCAACATGGACCGTGACTCTTCCTAGCTCACCACTTTTGGATCAGTTTACATCTTTCAGACGTATTGGGCTATAGCCCATGGTCAATCCATCTTCTCTATTTCTTCATGCTGCTTCACATTCCAACTTTAGGTACTTATCCTAGGTGATCCTATAACCCCTAAGATATAGCACTATCCTTGGACAAGCCAGAAGATTTTATCCTTTTTCCTTTTATTGCCTCTATTCCCTACTAGAATGTGAGCTCCTTAGAAGCAGAAAACTTGGCCCATTCATTGCACTTCATATTCTCAGGATCTAGCAGAGAGGCTGGTATATAACAAGGGCTAAATGTGTGCATGTTAAATCGATGTAAAAATAATTGAACTCTAAAGTCAACTGTCACTTAAGGGGTTTTCTTATACCTGCAATAAATGATAAGGTTTAACAGAACCCCTGTTCACAAAATCTAACTTAATGGACAAGTGATGCTACGTCCTATTGTTAAAAACACATTCACATTTCAATTAGTGGACTCGAAATGCCTTTGAGGTCCTAGAATGCACTTTCAGGGTGCACACACCAGAACTCTTGGCTCACTATAGTTTCACATATAATTCTCATCACTTAGCATCCTCAGGCTTAAAAATTGGCACATGCTGAAAGGAATCTCTGGGGTAAGAGAAAATCCTGATTCCCTGATATGTTCCAACAGGGACAGAAGGATTGCAGTTTCATTTCCTGCCAATTTTTAAATTATGAATATTTTGGTATGATTATAAGTAAGCAAGACAAGCCTACCAGGGAATCAAATAATCCCAGAACATGAAAACATAGATTATTGTTTTCCTTCCCTCTTCCTCTCAAGTTGATTTGTTTTGCCTTTGCAAAAGAAAATAAGGTCAGGTGGCAGGAAAATTACAATGAGAAATTTGAATCTACAAAATCATAGCAAGAGGAAAGTTATTGTCTTTTCCTCAATCAAATCATCCAAATGCATAAATCTCCTGTGTTTTTTTCTTTTTTTGAAGTATGAATATATTGTTTGACTAATTTAAGACCTCCTTTATGTTTAAAAAAAAAAATACCCACCCTGTTTGACCCTCCAAATACTTCTCCAGGTTGGCTAATCTCTTTAGAAACTACATCTTTGAACTATTCCTGTAAGCTACAGATAGTTAAAAAGAATTCCTAATTCAGAACAATAATAGACGTGAGCCCAGACTTCCTTTCAAGTTTCTGAAGTGAAATAAAAAAGCTTAGATTTTATGGCATATTTCTGTAGGAATCTGAAGCACAGTTTTTGTTATGTTAATGAACATACATTACTACTTGAAGACTCACTATATTTTCCTTTCATAATAAAGCACTTTCAAAAACCAGACAGTTTAGGTTAGGGCAAGACCACCTCTCCCCTCACCATTTTATAAGCAAATCTTCCAACATCTAGCATATGTTAGTTAGTTGAATTAATGAGAGCAAAAAAAACAAAGAAACCAAGATTAGCAATGAACACGCTCAATGGAAAACTTTATCTTACTCCAAAATTGTCTCTCTTTTTTGTCATTTGAATGTCATTGCTAAATATGAGAATGCTTTCTTGTATACTTCCCTTTATGTTTGAGTCTCGTTCACAGACTTTCTGACTCACCCCTATTCATGATCAAACACACATTTCACAAAAGGTTTAATTGCATCTAGGCTTTAATAAATATTCTACTTGGGATCTGCAAATAAGACTATAGGAAGGTGGAGGAATCTTTTTGTTATGCAAATACAAGCTAGGGGAAGCTCTTTCTGAAAGCGATTTAGCTGAGCCCTCAAAAAGCAATGTTTGAATGGCCTTTTCTTTCTTTTTATTTCTAGGAACATCAACCTCATTATAAACCTGGTTATAACATCTTATTTTGTGGTCATTTAGCACATAAATTCTTCCTGAGATGAATTTTGATAAAATATATAATGTTAACTACATGTATTTTTATAAGCTATCTAAAATGAAGCGCTATCTTTTCCAAGATCACATATTGGGTAAAGCCAGGATTTGACCCCAAGTCAGTCTGATTCTCAACACACAACTTGTACCCTTAAGGCAATATTGGGTGTTTCAGATTCTTCATTTGAGTGTCCTTTTTCCTTCTAGAAACAAATAAGTAAATTTAAGATGTACCTGGACATGGTTTACTCAGTGAGCATTGTCTATAAAAATTAAAAATCAGTATAAAAATGATGCATAGGGCAAGGGGAAACTTGCCCTTTCCCACAAAAGTTCACTAAAAGATTGACTCATGAATAAGGCAGATTAATAAGAGAAAGGATTTATTTACTATTATGTACAGGGAGAAATCACAGAGTGATGACCCAGTTTTCCAAAGGAGTTCAGATATCTTTCTACAGGCCTTTTGGAGGGGGAACTGAGGAGCAAAGGGTGATAAACAATTGCAAGGGAAGACAAATTGATGAGAGAGAAATAGATTGACTGGTAGATTAACCTGGAAGACTGGTGCTTTTGACCCAAATGATTTGGGCCAGGTCCACCTACATTCCCGACCCACATTCCTAAAATATTTTGGGATAACAGGAAGGGGGAAGGGGAGTCAATTGTCCTTTTTAATCCTCTGATCAGGCCAGTCCAGTTTGTGCAGATAGAGGGAAGGCCTCCTCCAGTGTTCCTTGACATTAGATGGCCTTTAATTCAAAATATACTTTATACCAGAGACTCATGTTTTAGGATGAAATTCCCTTAGCTCCTTCACATGACAATAACAAGAGTAAATATGGGAGAGGTATTAAAAAAGACCAGAAATTTGATCTTGGGACTATTGTGGAATACAAAGATGATCATGGGGATGTCAGAGGTTTGCCTTTGTCACCTAGATGCCAGTCAACACGGGCAAATTTGGGCACCAGGGAACAGATGCTTACTAAGCTACAATTTCTTTTACATTTTTTAACTAGTTACTGCTATGGGAGATTACTTTTAAAGTTACTTATTTTGTATCATGAATTTATGTAAAATTTAAACATTCATCACTTTTGATCACTCAACTAGTAAAATGTCAACAAGGAAGTGATGACTTAGTTGCCCACAATAACACCAAATACATAATTGAGCTACAGGATGAAGTTACTTCACGATGAAGTCATTTCCACTGCCCATGCAGCCACCAGAGGTTATACATAAGTATGGGTGGAAAAAAACCAATTATTCTATTTTATGTGATTGCTCAACTTAGTGCCTAAAGGCATCATCACACACATAAGGTTTTCCCATTTCCACACATTTTCTAAATTAACCAAATGGACTGTGGCTACTTCATGGTAAATGTGCTGCTTAAATGCCTGGTAATACAAATGACAGGCTGACTCACAGGGCTCTCATTTTCTTAGGCAGTATAAATAAACATGCAAGGAAAGATAAGGCCTTATGGTTTAGATCTAACTTCCTGTAGCCACTCCACTGTAAGTTGACTTTGAGTGCAAATATTCTTTAAACATCTATTGCTTTTCCTATGATGGGTTGGTTGGAAGGAGACCAATTTTCACTAGTCCAAGGGAAGTCTATATTCTGGGCTTTTCATGGCATGAAATAAAGCCCTGCAAAAAAAGGGAGGGTAAAGTATCTCTATGGCAGAGGGTATCTACTCAAATATGCCAGCCAAGTGTTCCCTTAGAGTCCTGTTCAACTCTTCCAACCTAAACACTTGTCATCATTCTCTACTTAACTCACTTAACTCTCTTCCTCTTGTTGGTAACTTCTAAAAATAGAAAGTAGATTAGGATATCAGAGAGGGTAAAGAAGGAGAGGTATTAAATCTATGCTGAAAGAACACAATACCCACTCTCTCCAGGATCGCAGTGTTGTTGCCTTACACTTTACCAGAGGTTTCAAGTCTTAGGTGGCCTTTTAATGAAGAGACAAAAGATTTCTCACTGGCCTTAGTATACTATATCCCTCCGCTTTCCAAAAATACAGCTCACTACCACCATCTCCACTGGCATTTATCAGAAGTTTACTATGGGCTGCACTTTTTTTTTTTTTTTTTTTGCAGTTTTTGGCCAGGGTCGGGCTTGAACCCTCCATCTCTGGTATATGGGGCCAGCACCCTTCTCCTTTGAGCCCAGTGCCACCCCAAGGGCTACACTTTTTTTAAAGCACATATATGCATTAGCTTATTATCTTTTTCAAAGCTTATTATCTTTAATGCACACATATGCATTAGCTTATTATCTTTTTCAAAGATATTATCAAAAATAGTGCTAAAATTCCAAACAAATAAAACTGATCAAGGATTTATCCAGGTATTTATGCAGGGTTTTATACAGGTTCTTGGTTACAGAATAGTCAGGAGGCCAAGAGGCTGAGCCACTTGGTAAAAAGTGTTAGCCTAGGGTCTGATCTTGCAGGGAGAATGAAACCATTTCCATATTTATCCACTCCAAATCTCACATTGAAATTTGATTCCCAGAGTTGGAAGGGGGCCTACTGGGAACTATTTGGGTCATGGAGATGGATCCCTCATGAATGACATTGTGCCATTCTGTTGAAGAAATCTGGCACTTTGCTGCCTTCTCTCTCTTGCTCCCTTCCTCTCAACACTTGATGGGACAGCTGCTCCCCCTTTGTCTTCTGCCATAAGTAAAAGCTTCCTGAGGCTCATGCCAGCAGCAGATGCCGGCACTACACTTCTTATATAGCCTACCCAATCATGAGCCGAGTATACCTCTTCTCCCCATAAATTACCCAGCCTCAGGTATCAACCCCAATGCAAATGGACTAAGATGGAGAATGGTGATAAAGTTCAGAACACATTATCCCAAAATACAGCACCTTGGCATTTGAGAAAACAGCAGAAGCTGGAAGGCCACTATCACTTTCCTACACTTTTCCTCCCCAAAGCAAGCCACAAAATCTAGAAGGAATTCTCTGAACATTCTCTAAAGCAAGTCACAAATGCTCTCATGTGAGAAGGTCCACATTAATGGAGGAAAGGAATGT
>CAUYPK010162457.1:0-17754 GCA_963574355.1 Loris lydekkerianus | reverse complement strand
ATGGATAATTAATTTTAAGAAGGAACAAGCTGAGGGGAGGGGAGAGTGGAGGATGGGTGGAGGGATGGGTGCACCTACCATGCATCTTACAAGGGTACATGTGAAACTTATTAAATGTAGAATATAAATGTCTTAACACAATAACTAAGAAAATGCCAGGAAGGCCATGTTAACTAGTGTGATGATGAAAATATATCAAATGGTATAAAAAAAAAAAAAAAAAAAAAGAACAAGCTGATGCTGAAGAAGCTCGCAGGAGCAGGCCATCCTCATTGTTTGTGCCCTGACTGAACAGAACCAGTGGCAAACAGCAGAAACAGTAGCCACAACATAGCAGCTCAGTGGCTCCAGGTACACAATTCTGACCAAAAATGTAAAGTCAACCTTACAGGCGCTCAAACTACTGCACCAGATCAGCTGCAGAGAGAAGCAGAGCTTTGAAGGGAAATTTTAAACAAGTGGGATCACGGTCCTGAAACAGTTCTTGGGAGAATTTTAGTAGGAGATGAAACATGCCCTGCCCAGCACAATCCTGAAGACAAAGCAAATTAGAGCAAGCTACCAAGAGGTGAACAGGGTCCAGTCAAAGCAGAAGTGGACCAGCCAGCAGGGCTTGGGGTGCTCAAGGAATTCTGCTTGTTGGCTTTCTGGAGTATCAAACGAGCATAACGTCTGCTCATTCTGAGAGTGTTTTGAGAGAGTTAACCAAAGCTTCAGCAGAAAGACATTCTGGAGATCTTCAGAGAGTCCTTCTCTGCCGTGCTCCTGTTCACTCCTCACATCAAACAAGGGCAAGTTTGCAAGAGTTTCAGTGGGAATCATTAGGCATCCACCTTGCAGTCCTGATTTGGCCCCTTCTGACTTCTTTTGTTTCCTAATCTTTAAAAATTTGGGGGGATTATAAATTTGAGAGTACATATAATTTGTTTGCATTTGTAAGATAAAGTCTGAGCTGTAGTTCTGACTTTTAAAGGCACTCTGGGAGGCCAAGGTGGATGGATTGCCTGAGCTCATGAGTTCGAGACCAGCCTGAGCAAGAGCAAGACCCCGTCTCCAAAGAATAGTTGAGGCAAGAGAATGAGGCATAACTGAGGTCCTCAAAGAAGGAGGCTAAGGCAAGAGAATCACTTGAGACCAAGAATTTGAGGTTGCTGTGAGCTATGACGTCACACACTCTACTAAGAGTGAAAAAGTGAGACTCTGTCTCAACTAGAAAAAAAAAAAAATTTTAAAGGGTACTCATTTTTTCTCTAGTTAATAATATAAAAACTCTGCATTGATATGGTTTAATTCCCAGGACTGCTGGCTCTTTAGGGATGGATTCAATGGATAGAATCATTATTTTAAAAAGTGCCTTAACATAATGGAGCTTATGTTGAAAAAAATAAAGTTTATATGTTTTATTTTTAAGTTTCATTTTTTTTCATAAACTTATGAAGTGTGCATACATAAGCAATATGAGTGTATATACACATTTGGGAAGAGAGTGAGAGTGGGCGCTGGCATTAAAGAAAAGGAGGACATTATCTTTGTGAGCTAGGATTTGAAAGTTTTTGGAAAAATATAAAAAATATAAACCAAAAAGTAAAATATGAATGGATTTCATTAAATAAAGATTAAGCATACCATAAATAAATTTACATAAGAAAACCTTAGGCCATTATTAAACATATTAGCAATGTATAACATCTAAAATTTTGTAGTATTTAAAAAGTTTATAAACCAATAATAAATGAACAGGAAACCATTATAAAGTGGAAAAAGAATATTCATGGAAACTCATGAAGGGGAAGCCTAAACACCTCCTAGACCTGTGTGAAGATACTCAAACTCACTAGTAATCTGAGAAAATGAAATCATAAAAATGGGTATGTAATATATATATATAAGAATGCCAAAAATTAAACAAGAGGATAATACAAATGTTGGTCCAGAAAGAAATTGGAGCTATTTTTGCATTACTGGGGGAAGATGCATGCTTCCAGAAAGCATTCTGCCATACACAGTACACTGAGTGTGTACTAGTGGGTATGCGTTACAAAGATACTCCTGAAAGCTAATGGGAAGACATGTATGTGCTGTGTGGCAGTGAGAGCTAGGGCAACCTAGTTGGGTGACGAGCATGGGGATGCATGTGATGGGCACATGTGAAAGGGGCATGTGATAGGTACATGTGATGGCTGCATGTAACAGATGTGTGCGACAGGTGTGTGTGATGGATGCATGTGAAGGGTGCATGTGACATGCATGTGATGGGTGTGTATGTGACAGGAGCATGTGATGGGTGTGGGTAACATGCATGTGACAGATGCTTGTGACAGATGCATGTGATGGGTGAGTGTGATGGGTGTGTCTGACAGATGTGTGTGAGGGGTCCATGTGATGGGTGTGTGTAATAGATGCGTGTGACAAGTGCATATAACAGAGGCATGTCATGGGTGCGTGTGACAAAAAGTTGTGCAGCGGGAGACCAGATGAAAATCCCAGGCTTGAGTGAAAACAGCAAGAAACACAGTGTGACACATACACAGTGTCACTCACATAAATTAAAGACACCCTCCCCCCACACACATGCCACTGTGGGTACTGCAGGCATAGGTGTACTGAAGATGTATTTCTCACAGGTCTGTGTGAGGCATGGGGAGAGGAGGCCACACAGGGGCATCCAGGGATGACAGGAGGAAAAAGCATAAAGTGAGAAAAGGCCTTGTACTGACTGATGAAAGTGAAGATCTGTGGATTAGGGGCTGATTAACTTCACATTACCAAAATACAATGTGACCAAATAACACTAATTAAAGAATTCTGTGGAATTTAGGTAATGGCATTAACATAGGAAATAAAAATCATTTATCTGCAAAATACTTTTACAAGGTATAGTAGCTTATGTAAGAGTAAACCCTAGTTAAAAATTCTGAGAAAAAAATACTAAACAAATCTATGATTTTTTTATGCATATCTACTTTTGGTCACAGTCTTTACAATGGAGACTCTGAAAAGGTCCTTCTTTCTTGCCTTCCCCCTTTCTCTTCTCTTCCCCACTCCCTTCTTCCTTTCCTTTCTTCCCAGCAAGTGAATAAGGGCATGGCTTTGGAACCAGTGAGATTTATACTTAAGACTTGGCTGTGCCACACATTAGATCATTACTTACAGCAATTTAATTAACGTCTCTGGTTCTTAGGTTATATATATGTAGACTATGACTGACACTCTCCCCGCTGTTAAGGGACCCCGGTTATGTCAAGCACAGTGCTTGACTCAGGTTAAGCACTCAATGAAGGTAACAGTTGTTTTCATTAATTGTGTTCAGCAAGCCATCACCCAGTGCCTGCTTCAGCATCTGGGAGCTCAGCACACTAGTGGGGGCATCTGGCAGGAACAAGCAAACTCTGAAATCACAAGGACAGCTGTTACAGACAGACCAGCTTCTGGGGAACCTGAAGGGAAGAGAGCAAGGAGAGAGCTTCACAGAAGAGATGGAAATGTGATAGCCCCTCTCTGTCAGGCCCGGTCACATCTGTGTGCTCTGAGGTAAGGCTAGTCATGCCCCAACGAGGCATCACTGCAGGCTCTCAGTGAGGACCAAGTGTTTCTGCAGGGTCTCAGTGAGGACCAGGTGTCTGCATGGGCTCTCAGTGAGGACCAATTGTCACTGTGGGGTCTAGGTTAGGACCAAGTGTCACTGTGGGGTCTCAATGAGGACCAAGTGTCTGCATGGGGTTTCAGTGAGGACCAAGTGTCTCTGTGAGCTCTCAGTGAGGACCAAGTGTGACTGTTGGCTGTCAGTGAGGACCTACTGTCACTGCAGGGTCTCAGTGAAGACCAAGTGTCTCTGCAGGGTCTCAGCAAGGACCAAGTGTCACTGTGGAGTCTCAGTGAGGACCAAGTGTCTGTCACTGCTGCTCTCAGTGACAACCACCCTAAATCAAAAGTTTCATAATTCTGGTGGTATCTTTTAAAATTTCAAATTTATTCATGGTGTATAAAAATTTTAAGTTATCACACAGCTATAAGAAAAATTTGGAATAATTTGGGGTTTACTAAAGATTTAATTTAGAAACTCTGCTCTGGTTTTGTAGTTTGTAACACTGTGGTACTGTGTTATAGGGAGTGTCCTCAAGTCTGAAAAAGACTTCTTTAAAATTGTCAAGATTTCAAAAAATTCGAATAGGTAGAAATGGAGATTTAAAAGGATATTAACATTTCAGAGAGAAGAAGCAGACTGAGCAGATGCTCAGAGGTAAGGAAATACAGGCAGAGTCTGCGGATAAGGGTAGGGCTGTTTCTCTAAACCTCAAGGCACAGGCTCTGGGAAGTGGGTCTGGGCCTGACTGTGGAGGCTGAAGGGGCGTAGGGGGAGCGGGGTGGGAAGGAGGCAGATGCAGACCAGCCCAACACACAGATCACCATCACACTTCTAGGTGAACTTTTTGAGTTTAGTTCATGATTGTTGAGATCTAAGATGCCTTAGTAATAAGGCAGGTCTGGAACTAATAGATTTTAGTCATGCTGAAGCCTAAAATCCTCCTATTATGAGCAGTATAATCTTTTCTTTGCTGAAAGGGTAAAACACCCTGGTGTCAGCAATAGTGCTGAGTCACCTCAATTAAGAATTCTCATAGCCTGTCTAAACTTACTTTATTTACATTTCTCACTTATTGTTTTGTGCATTCTAATTCCATCATTAGAATATAAGCTCCTTGAAGGCAGAGGCAGTATTCTGTGTATAGTGTAGCTTCTTTTTATGGAACATTGTGCTCATCCTAGATACTCAATTATTTTTCTGAAGAATAAATTAACGGCCTGGGACAATCTCTAGAGTAACCAGCTTCCATGATATTATGTTCAAATCTTGTAAAGCAATTCATTTTGTTAACATTTAGTACAAGTCAACATTAATGTACTTGATTCTACCAATCATGTTAAGACATAGATAATGGTATTGTCCCAACTTGAAAAACAAATGAGGTTTGTGGCAGTTCAGTACATTTTTTAAGCTTGCATGGCCAAGATTTAGATTAAACATTCTGACATATAAATCTTTATAAAAACTATGATGATATGCTATCATCTGAAACAGAGAAATAGTGGTAAATGAGCAAGCTAAAGGAGAAATAGTATTTTTGCTCTCTTGAATAGGAAGAAAAGACTTTCTTTTTGCTTTGAATTATTTCTGGCTCAGTCCAATCCTTGGGCTGTGGGTAGAGTCTTTCTGCACTTGTCTACCCTAACTGTCCCCAGAGAGGGAGGAGGCTGCTACCTTACCTTTTGAAGCAGTGTGCTGCCGTCAGCACCCAGGCCTTACTGATGAGGATACCTCCGCAGTGGTGGGCACCGTGTACCTGCAGGCTGACCTGCCATGGCCAGTCGCCCTCCTGTGCCCGAGAGCTTCCAGTGACCCTCTCCTCAGACAGAGTTAGTAAGTCTGGACGAGCCCCACATTCTGATGAGAAAAAGGCATCAGTTCGCTTGAAAGAGCATGTCCATTTGCACCTGGGGATACTGTGTAATTCACATCTCCCATGTACTGTTCCCCAGGACATGTGAGCATTTCCAAAAAGCATGATCAGTGTGTCTACTGTGCTTACAGGCAGCTCTTAGATGGTGCTTCTGAATTTAATTGACATCTGGGTTCAAAACCTAGAAAAGCTTCAGAGTTCTCTGGATTGCTGACACATTGGGGTTATGTGTGGTCAGTGCTGGATGCATCCTCTCAGGTCACACACTTGGGGACACTGCCTTTCTCCTGACAGCCCTGCTGCTCAGGGCATGCCCTGTGGGCATTCCAGAGCTTGTCAGAAATGCTGACCACGGACACCAGGGACAGATCAGAAGCTGCTTTTGGAGATAAATTCGTGTGCACATTGACTTTGGGAGAAAACTGGTCTCACTAAAAGCTCATGGCAGAGGCTCAGCCACCACCAGGCCTGACTTTGTCTCACCAAAGTGACCTCAAAAGGAGCTGCTGGAGGCCACAGAGCACCCCAAGGCCTGTGGAGCATCCCAGAGCATGTATATGTGTAAGGCTTAGTTAAGAGTCTCAGCAGGAACCCAAGCCTTCCACTGGCCAGTGCTGAGACCGGCTGAGTGGGCTGACGGTTAATCTCTCTCAAATCCCATTTCCATGATTTGTTTTCTTTACTCAATTGGTAAGTAATTACAAGTAAATCACACGATTTCCATTGCTGGGCTGGCTCCCAGTGCCGCTCTGTGTCAGCAGAACACCTACTGCAGGCTTTTCTTCCCTAGTAGATTTCCCAGGTAGGGGAGAGTCAGCCTCCACTGAGAACACACATGGCATGCAGATTCCTTCACTGCAGATTCTTGAGTAAATCACGTACACACTGTCTCATTAGAAGTTGGCATGGGCTGAATGTGTCATGAAGTGGGACAGCCTGGGAGGGTGGCTCCACCCTGTAAAATCCTGTAAGCATCTGGGACAGGCTGGCTATAAATGCACATTGAATTAATCCCTAACTATACTCTTTTGGCCAGAGAAATAAACTGATGTTTTTTTCTAGAGATTATATTTCTGCTGCCTTAACTTGAGAGTATATAGAATTATGTTGGAAAATAGTAATGTCTCCTTCAGACTATAGACACCAAACTGATAAATTTATAATTCTCTTTGGCCGGGGCTGGGCTCAAACCCACCACCTCCTGTATATGGGGCCAGCGCCCCACTCACTGAGCCACAGGCACCGCCCTTTATAATTATTTTTATTGTTATCTTATGATTAACCTAAATATTCCCCAAACAAACAATTCTGGTGGTTAAGAGAAGCCACACAAATGGTGCCAGCAGACATAAAAGTCTATAAAAACGTTACCAGCCAGCCAGAGTTGTGAGAGTAGAAATGTCACCAGACAGTCAGGGCAGTGAGGGAAGAAATGCCACCAGACAGCCAGGGCAGTGAGGGTAGAAATGTCACCAGACAGCCAAGGCAGTGAGAGTTTCCCATTGCTTTGGGGAAAGGTTTATAAAGTAGAGCTGGAGCACAGAATGACCCCTGCTGCTTTTTCCTTCTTAGAAGGAGGGACATAAACATCACTCTAGGAGTCAGTGGGGTCAGCGGGATCAGGCAGCCCACTGCAGTGAACTAACAAAAGTTCCAGCTTCATACAACACTGCCTTAGCAAAGAACACAGAAAACTTGGCAATTTTACTCTTTATATTTTGGGCAAAGTGTGTTTACAAAATAATTTTAAAGCTTACCTGTAGTGGATACAATATTTTCTGTATCCTGGCCAGAAATTGCTAGCATTGAAAGCAAAAGGGAGAGAATAAGGTCAACAAAGCAAGGGCTATATGTGATTTCTTGCAGTACTCAACAGAGTCTGAACCAGTGGAGGGTTTGCCAAAGCAGAGACTTCCAGGTTCCAGTCCACACCTGTTGCAGTCTCTGAGTCACAGTCCTCCCAGGTATCTTGTCTACACCATCCCCCAATTTATTATTATGCACAGTAATGTTTATGCTTTAATTTCTCATCAAATACTTACTAGATGTCTCTGCTTTCAAATTACTCAGTTTAGTCAGAAAACAGAATCACAAATAAGTCATTGGAGACAGTGTGATAAATCCTGTAAGAGAATCTGATCTCTCACCCACGTGGCCCACACGCACAACACTAGGCCGGCGCTGCTCCACAGGTGCAGATCTAGCAGTGAGGAACATGGGCCCTGTCCTTACACAATTTACAGATAGAAAATCAAGGACTCATTTGAATAAATTTAAGTGCAAAGTGGAAAGAAGAAAGGAGGAGGTAACCAATATCACGTAAGACAACTCCAGAAGCTATTAGGGAGGAAATAATATGTGGTTTTTGTAAGGATTAAATAAAGGGAAAAGTGCATACAAGTCACTTAAAGCCACACCTGAGAAATAGTAAGTGCTCACTAAATGTTTTGGTGACAATGATGAAAAGGTGACAACACAAACCTACCATCAGCGAGCCCCTCTTTTCACTGCTCTATCAAAGCTTTGATTTTACTGCAGATTAATTTCCTTGGACTCACCTTCTCTGGCAGCTTTCTCTCATTTCTAAATATGAAAATCCTACCCATATTTCAAAGTTAAAGCTTGTCCTCCTTCTTGAAGCTTTTGCTCAGAGATCCCAGGTTCCCGGGTCTCTTTCTTTCCTGAATCCCTGCAGTGGTTGCTGTCTGTGCACACATGGGGCATCTGGTTCTATGCTGCCCTGCTCGTTACACTCTTGAGTTGTGACGTCTTCTGCTTCAACTAGACCATGAGCTCCCAGGAGGTAGACATCATTATGTTGTTCTCGTGTCCCCACATTGTCTAGGACAACACTGAACAGGCTACAAACAATTGGGAAGTGCTTTTGAAAGAATTCCCTACTGTGTGAGAGCAGAGGTAACATTCAGTTACTCGCTAAACCAGTGCATAAAGCTTCAGCCAGTCAAAGAGGTTATGGAGTTGGAGCAGGTCTTAGAGTTTTTGCTGCCAGACTTAGTTGCAGGGGAGAAGCTTGGAGTAGGTGAGGATGAAGGTATTTGAAGGATCTTGGAAGACAATTTTGTAGGTTGAAGGCAGTGATTGTTAACTAACAGGAAAGCATTTCAATGTTTTAACTATCCGTACAATTGTAACAGGTGCTTATCAGTCCAGTGTTGGAGCCACTGAAATTCTTTTAATCTTAAGCACATTATGAGGAAATCATGGTGTATTAGGCTCGTGGAACATGACAAAGTTGGACAGGAGTCCCTAAATTCTATGCACATGTTAAGTATTTCTTTTCTTTTAGTCATGCAACAACTATTCTTTGAATGTGTTATTTGCTAGATACTGGATGATAGAAGGATAGCAGGATGAAGAAGAAAGATTGATTCTTGCCTTTAGGAAGTTTATATAGTAAGATACAGCCAAACAACACAAAAGTTAAACAAATAACTTTGTAATTTCAATTGTTCTGTTATGAAGAAAAATAAAGGAGTTTGTGAGGTGGATCATTAATAAGAGTTCTCTGATCTTGAGCATGTACTTACCCTTTGCACTGTGTGGCCACGGACTGCACATATGGCAACCATGTTCCTCACAATAAGTATTAGAGGGATAATTAATAAGAATATATTAATTAATAATTAATAAGAATATATTTTTGAGACTGAGTCTCACCATCTCGCCCTTGGTAGAGTGCCGTGGTGTCACAGTTCACAGCAACCTCAAACTCAAGCGACTCTTTTGCTCCAGCCTCCCAGCAGCTGGGACTACAGGTACCCGCCACAATGCCTGGCTATTTTTTTTCTTGTAGTTGTCATTGTTGTTTAACAGTCCCAGGCCAGGTTCAAACCCGCCAGCCCTGACTGTATGTGGCTGGCACCCTAACCACTGAGCTACAGGCGCTGAACAATTAATAAGGATCTTAACAAATAAAATTTGTGATATGAATGCCAAATGATTTTTAAATCTTAGAATGTTTTATATTAGAGAGCTATCTGTTATATTTAGCTTTTTAATATATTGTTTTCATAAAGTTTAATTCCAAAGAAAAGTCTCTCATTTAATTAAAATGTGAATGTAACTTGGTAAACTTGAGAGATATGTTGGAATAAAGAGTTTGTAAAAATGGTACTTGCATGTTACTTCAGTTGGAAGGTTTATTTCCAAGTTTCCAGAGTTATTCAACATTTGGCGTAAAATAGACCCAATTCTGTTTTTCATTGTTGCTCCATAGTTATTTCTAGTGAATCGAAATTTCATGACAATATCTGCCATCACACCACCATCGCTTTGTCTGTAAATTATAAACATATTTTCAACAATGGATAAGTATGATAATTTCCTATTGTCCTATTTCCATATTCTTTTTCGTTGAGCCTTTTAAAAATAATTTATTTTAGGAATTTAGCTTCAGAACAGACTCATATAACAGTGTTTTCATGTGTAATCTTATATCATGATGTAATCCCACAATACTGATTTCAATTTATAGTGCACTGTACCCTCTGTAGTATAGTTTTAAGTATTAGCTAATATTAGACTTAATCAATCTTAAATAAGACTCATCTCCTTAAACAAACTTATAAAGTGATGAGTTTTCAAATTTGTGTGAGTTAGAGACTCAACTTAACTTGCAGTTACCTAGGTCCATTCATCTGGCTAAAAGGCCAATGGCTGATTTTAACTTTTGTTAGACATTGAGATTGGATCATCCATTTCAATTAATTACAGATATTCCTCATAATATCTGTATTGAAGAGGTGATTAAAGATTTTGATTATCTAACACCTAGGTAAATTACTCTTTCTTCCATGAAAGTCACTACATAACCACTTCTTGCACCTGACATTGGCTATTCTCTGTTCTGAAGAAGTGTATTAAACAAATTCTGTTTTGATGTTCTCATATTAATTCTCAGTGTCTTCCTCTCATCTCAATTGATAGTTCTGACCTAATATTTGTTCCATATACTAATTTAATTTAATATTTATCTAACAAATATTTGATAAGCATCTTCTTGTGCTGGGCTCTGTTCTAATGTGGCCCAGAGTCACCATTGCCACCTCACAGATCTTGAAGTTTACATGGAGAAGCAGACAGTGAACAAGTAATGGCATAATGACAACTTCCACATGCAGCAATAGGGAAGCTTAAATAATTAATAAAAACTCTTTCCATATAAGACAAACAAAAGTGCTAGATAATATACAATAAATTCCATTTCATATACCAGGCTGAGCTCACCTGAAAGTAAGGAAACTCTGTGAGGACCCAAAATAAAGAAGAACATGAGTATTATGTGGTACAACTAGAATACTCAACAGCATTAGGGCAATTAGGGAGTTGAACTTGAACACTCAACAGCATTTAGATGAACTTAGGGAGTTGAATTTGAAGTGTCAGAACAAGACCAAGGTCTCAAAAAACAAAGCCCCTATTGAAAGCATAAATTAGAATGAAAAAGAAATTCTGTTCATTCTCTTATAAAATACAAAGAAGTTTATCTGTCTCTGAGATTCAGCTCTAGATGGAAACAAGAAGTCTCACCTGAGAATTTTTAATCAGGGGCCCTGGCTGTCTAATGTCTGAATCTGCATTAGCACCACCCACGTAGTCCCAGAACTGTTAGGCTAAGAAATTACTAAGAAGACAATCCATCTGCTTTTGATTTCTCTGACAGAACAATACTCTGGAGGTATGTGTGTTAAATCCAGGCTGCATGTGACTCACTTAGTAGTGTGATTACAGAGACGCATACAATTCCAGTGGTGACCCTTATACCACCAGCCAGAGTCAAAAGAATAAAAAGAGCATCCTTAAAAACGTCCCATAACAGAATTAACACATCATTAAATATATTAGTTAAGTATATTTGAAATGATTAATGACATATGTGAAGGAATCATAAATTTGAGCTGAGTAGAAGACATTATTTAAAAGACTAGGCAGATTCTCAAAAGAAACAAATAGAGCTTGCAGACAGAAAGACATACTCACTGAAGCTGAAATAAATAAATGGGTCACACAGAATACAGGTTGAAGCTGAAGAGAAATTAGTTAACAAATTAACTACTATTTTGTATTTAACTCATGCTAGTTTTGAGCCCAGGGCCTCATGATACATGTAAACTCACAGGTCTATTGACCTATGTTGACCTAATAAAATACTGTGGGCGCAAGGAATTTTTTTTTTTCTTTCTAGTGTGACAATTAATGTGTTAATTGAAAAAGATGAAGAAATTACACAGAATCTAACACAGATAGAGATGAAAAAGTTCAAATAGAGGTTAAGAGACATGAGAATGCTCAAAGTACACCCACGGCCATGCCAAAGAAGAGCACAGAAACAATAAAGGGCAGTAAGACTACAGGGCTAACGAGCACACCCACGTGTGACATCAAGAGGGCGGCTGGGCAGAGACACTGGTGTCCAGAGGCTTGGCCAGACACACAACTTTGAAGCTAATCAGCGGTGAGTGGCAAGGAAGCCACGGAGATTGAACTGAGCGGATGAGGCCTGGCTGCAGCCACCGCGCGGGAGCAAGAGGGGCGGCAGGTGCAGCTGGGGAGCCGGCTGCAGCTGCGGCCCTGACACAGACATGGTCCTGTCTTAGGGGCGCTCCGGCCAGCGATACCAAGTGCTGCTGGGCCGTCCAAAGAGGACGGGCGTGGTCCCTTTGGGTTTTGTGGTTTGGACGTCATTGTTGAACTTGGCGAGACCAGTTTACACTTCACGGTGGGGTTGAAGCCATTCGGCAGAGGAGTGAGTGATGAGTGGGAATTGAACACAGGAGGGAAGAGGTGAGCTGCGCCTGGGTCCTACTACTTATTCACCTTCCAGCTAGTGTCTAGTTCGGCCATCATGAGGATGCGCCCAGCTGCCTAACTGAAGCGCGCTTGGCAAAGTGCCCGCCCCACAGACTCTACCTGCCCCTCTAACTCCTCTGGACCCTGGTCACTTAGCAGGTGACTCTCCAGAAGATAAGAAGTAATTATCCTATGATGCTAGTATTTGAGAAAGAATTAGTATGACTCCTCTCACTACCAAAGAACTTTTCCATATTATTTGAAGGGTTGGGCAAAATGGACATGTGAGGCATTTGTGGGAGGTTGGTAAAGGTGAAGATCTCAGTTCAGGCTTATTCCTCACAGCACGTGGACAGGTGCAGGCTCAGGGGCATGGACGACAGATAACAAGCATGTGTGTGCTAGTCCTCTTATTAATCCATGACAAATGTTTTATTATAGCATTACAAGCACCTTTTATTATAGCATTACAAGCAGTTAAAACCAAAAAGTTCCTTTTGATTTTGATTATGGTGATCTTCAGTGAATAACCTGGACAACAGGATTGCACGCCTCTTGGAGGAGCAGTTTAACTGGCCTGTGCTGTGAGGAATGATGTGGGACTTGTGCAGAAGGTGGCCTGTCACTGCACCCATCCCTCCTTCTTCCTCTAAGAGTAGAGTAATATGGTCATTTACATTAGTAGCTAAATAGATCATATGTGACACTGTTTTGGGAGGGGCATTGTTTTTTAAGCTGCCAAGGATTCCATTTTTAGAATATTTCAACAAATTGTGCGAACGCATCACTCATTATCCATTTTGTAAACCAAAGTCAAATGTGCCAAATTGTATCTGTACTTAAATATTTTTTGGTGTAGTTTCACTCACCTCAGTTTGATGACATGAGCTCTGATGAATTGATTTCTTAAATTTGATTCTTTGAATGTTTTAGTAATCTATAAAAAGAAAGGGAAAAACCTCTCTGTAGTCCCAGTTCTCCCTCTCTTTGCTCCCAACCCTGCAATGTGAGAATTGTGTTAGTAAAGAAGAGGACTGAGTTTTTAGCTCATTTCAATGTGCTGGTTTGGGAGGGTGCTGTGTCCTTTGGTACAGCACCTGCCTCTTCATCCCTTCCCCATACGTGGCAGTGGACAGGACACATCTTCATGGAGTTGCTGGAGACTTCATATGTGCTCCTCACTCCTCCACAGGAGCTGATTTACATGGTTCTGGTGGCTCTTACTGAGGAGGCTCTTACTGGGGAGGAGTCAGCACTGGGGAAGTCCACTGATTGCTCACTATGTCTGACTCCCCATTAACAGTGATTTAAGTGGATGAAACCAGATGAAACCAGAGTAAAATGAGTAGCAAGGGAAAGCTTGTAGTGAAGGGAAAAAAGCAGCAAAGGGCAGTTCATTTTTTGTAATTTCTGGTTCGTACCAAAGCATCAGAGGCTATTTTTAATATCAGTTAGTGATTTCTTTTTCATTTTTATTTTTTAGAGATGAGATCTTGCTATGTTGCAAGATCTGTCGGAGCCTTTTTCCTTATCTCCAATTTAAGGCATTTTTTTCCTATAAAAGAAAATCCAGGCTTGTTAGCTAAGCACCTTGTCACTCCTCTCTTGGCTCACATTTTAGCACCATGTACCCCACTCATTCCCACAGCTGACCGGAAAGTCATCTTGGATGAGAAACCATCTCTTGTCTCCATGACTGAATACAGCTAGTTTTCTTCCCCACCCCTCACCACTGACTCCTGTCTGTGTTGCTGTCATGCCACAACAGAACTCCCACTGCTGACATGATAAATTCTGGCTCCCCAGTGTTAGCTCTACCTCGGGGCCTAGATTCTCTCCCCAAATCATCCTATATAGCTGATCATTACAAACTCATCAAAAATCTAATGGGTATGTCTAACTTTCCTGCTCTATTCCACCCCCACCAAGCAGTCTTCTTGTAATGTGGCTCTCAGCAAAGCTTCCTTCTAGGAAAAACGTGTTAGACAAGCCAGCAGTTCAGTCCCAAGTGGTGCTAGTTCTCATCACAGACTGGCTCGTGTCTTCAGTGTGGTCTCTGGACTGTGAGCACCAGCATCCCATAAGAACTTGCTAAAAATGCATGTTCTTGGGTCTATCCAGACATACTAAATCAGAAACTCTGACACTGGGGCCCAGAAGTCTGAGTTTCCACAAGACTGCCAAATGATTTTTGTTATATGCTAAAGTTAGAACTATCACTTAATTTATATTTGTGGGACTCTTTAAAAAGGTGAGTGTGAATGTGCAACTCTGAGACTAGTCTGCTCTAACTCTGCAGGGCTGAGGAGGGCAGGACCCTGGTCTGGTGTGATACTTGTGTGTCACAGGTTGGTTTTTGAGGTGTCCTGGGATGCAGCAGTGGGCACAAGGAGGCATGTGATGCCTGAAATATGAGCAAAAGGACAGAAGCGAGGGTGAGGGCCCCTTCAGGGAGAGTCCAGGCTTACTTTGTGTGTTTCCATTCAGGCTTCTGTGTCTACATTGAATAGTGTGGTGTTGTACCAACTATGTTATTACTAATATGGTAAAAGTGTCTTTTAACACTTACTACCTTGTGTGTTTAGTTGGATAAGGAAAGAGGGAAGAGGGAAAAATAAAAAGAACATAAAAAGGCACCCTCAATGTTTGATTATACCAATGATAGACTTCCAGACTTTGAGATCATAACCAAATAAAATGGTTATTTACTAATGGCCCCTGTAACACTTTTTACTCATGACTTAAGATGTAAGAACTAGTATACTTGTAAACTAACTTGGAAAAAAGCACCTAGAAACACATCTTTCACAACTTAAGGAAGGAAAATATGTAGAGTATCTGGCAATTGAAACTATGTCACAAAATATGAGGTTTATTATATAGGATATCCATAAAGTTCATGTGTAATTTAAAATTAGCATACGAACTTTGTGGATACCCTGTATTAATTTTATAACTGATAAAGAGCAAGGATAAGTATTAACTTACTAGAGCTTCAATTCTTCCACTCAAAGTCCTGTATTCCTGTGTAGCTGGTGAATTTAATTTGTTATTATATTCAACATTTAGGATTTGAAAGCTGCTTCTATAGAAGTAAGACTTTTCATCTGGAAAAGAAAGAAAAGGCAGGATCAGTCTCATTTTACTAAGTAACTGAATGTTTATTCATGATTATGAGAAACTGTATTATACAATTCGAAAGATTTCTTTGAAAGAAAGAAAACTCTGGGCCAGGTGTGATGGCTGACACCTGTAAGCCCAGAACTCGGGGAGGTCCAGACCAGCAGACTGCCTGAGCTCAGGAGTTTGAGACCAGCCTGAGCAAGAGCGAGACTAGAAAAAAAAAGTTAGCCAGCTGTAGTGGTGGAAGCTGAGGCAGGAGGATCACTTTAACTCAAGAATTTGAGGTTCCTGTGAGCTATGATACCGCAGCACTCTACCCAGGGCAACAGAATGAGGCTCTACTTGAAAAAAAATAAAAAAATAAAAAAATAAAGAAAGAAAGGAAACTATATGCTTAATATAAAGGTAAAGATAATAAAATTAATATTTTTTCAGTTGCAAAAAAGTTGGCAAAGCCAGAACTATTTAAGATGTATAAAAATAAGAGTAATTGTTAAAGAAATTAAAAATAGTTCAGAAACACTATAATTTTCATTTTTATGATATTTTAAGGAGATTTATGGTTTATTCATTCCAGATATATTAATGAATATTTATAATATTCTGTTATTTATATGCCATTAAGAAAAAAACCCAAAGTAATTCTGAATAGTTTTAAAAATTATTTCAAATAATATTCTATATAGAGGAGTTAGTGATTTTCCATTAGTCTTTCTGGAATAAGTAAGAAGATTAGTCTTCTGGGGGTGGTGCCTGAGGCTCAAAGGAGTAGGGCGCTGGCCCCAAATGCCAGAATTGGCGGTTTCAAACCCAGCCACGGCAAAAAAAAAAAAAAAAAAAAAAAAAAAGAAAGAAAAAGAAAATAAGTCTTCTGACAAGATATCTGATTTAGCTATTCAATGTGAATTATTTAAAAAAAAAAAAAGGGTCTTCCAGAGGACATGTTTAGCTGTGTGAAGCAGATAAAAATCCTTGAAACATACCAGTACACAATTCAGAAACATGTAACTAACCCTAATAGAACCTGCTCTCTCTTGATCAATGATACAAATTATTTATGCAAAGGATCCCCTTGATCTGGGAGAGTTGGAGGTCCTGGGGGAAGCAAGGTCCTTGATAGTGGATGGATGGGTCATTTGGAGGTGGTGGTGATCACTGGATTGAAGAGCTCTTACCTCGGGTTCTCCTCTTTGTATGTGAGCAAGACAGTAGTGTCATTAAGAGATAAAATCCACTAATTTCATCTGAAACTCAATATCTCTTTTCCCTGCCTCTATAATTCATTTTTGGGATAGGTGACTCCAGGTAATTTTGTAGCAAAATGTAGTCAAAAGCAAAACTTGGCCACATTCTTTACATTTTACTGGCTAGAAATGATTATTCCTTATTATTGGTTTTTCTAATGTTGGTAATTTTATTGCACTCTTGTTGAAGTATTTCATTTCAACCTGTAGAGAGTGGGGAGTGGGTGGCAGGGCCCCTACAGCCTGGGAATTGCTCAGAGAGTGACCCCCAACCACTTCTCCTCCTTTAACAACATTCTTACTACCTGCCAGAAGTCACATAGCCCAATCATACTTTTCCTATTGTTGGCAAGCACACAGTTTTCCCTCTTTAAGGATGATCTCTACCCCATGTGCTAAGATTTATGCAACCTTGTTAAGATACTGTAAAAATAAAGCTGTTTCTACGGTTCAGGTGCTGGCTGCAGCCATTAGCTGCGTCAGACCTCCCAAGGCCATCTTATCTCTTGTCTCCTGTCTTTGTATCTCTCTGTCTTGGCTTTATCTCTCCATTTCTCACCATTTCCACTCAGATCAACTCCCCCTCCTCTTGCAGAGTTGTGAGACAACCTTTGCATTTTGGCTTCTTTACAATAGAACATACTATAAATTATGTTCTCTGTCATTTTCCCTCCACATTCACATCCACACACCCAGCTGCATGATTTAATGATTTAAATAATTTAAATAATTTAACAGAATTATATTTTAAATAAAAATAACCTCAAAGTATATTTTTAAGTGAAATACAGATCATAATGTATAATATCCAGTAAAATTTAACACCTTTACACATCTACTTTAAGTCATCTGAAAGAACATTCACCAATACTTTTAGGGAAAGTTCTTTATGAATGAGTAGTGTATTTTTTTTTCTTTTCTTTTTTATTGTTGGGGATTTATTGAGGGTACAATAAGTCAGGTTACACTAATTGCATTTGTTAGGCAAAGTCCCTCTTGCAATCATGTCTTGCCCCCATAAAGTGTGACACACACCAAGGCCCCACCTCCTCCTTCTGTCCCTCTTTCTGCTTTTCCTCTCCCCCATAACCTTGTCATTAATTATCCTCATATCAAAA